>JBAKBP010004398.1:0-136698 GCA_037953745.1 Lithodes maja
CTTGAATAGTGGAGACATAAAACAGGATTTAGAGCCTCTATAACTAGGCTATCTACACGAGATGTAGAAATATAATGGAGCTAAAATCACCCTAAAAACTAGGCTAGTTAAGATTGAATTGACAAAATCATATTTTCTCAACAAATATTTTCTGAGATTGTACACTAAAGTGAATTGGTCTTGTATAGTGGAGACACGAAACGGGATTTAGAGCCCCTATAACTAGGCTATCTACACGAGACGTAGACATATAACGGAGCTAAAATCACCCTAAAAACTAGGCTAGTTAAGATTGAATTGACAAACTAATATTTTCTCAAAATTTTGTTTTCTGAGATTGTACACTAAAGTGAATTGGTCTTGTATAGTGGAGACACGAAACGGGATTTAGAGCCCCTATAACTAGGCTATCTACATGAGATGTAGACATATAACGGAGATAAAATCCCCCTAAAAACTAGGCTAGTTAAGATTGAATTGACAAAATAATATTTTCTCAACAAATATTTTCTGAGATTGTACACTAAAGTGAATTGGTCTTGTATAGTGGAGACACGAAACGGGATTTAGAGCCCCTATAACTAGGCTATCTACATAAGATGTAGACATATAATGGAGCTAAAATCACCCTTAAAAACTAGGCTAGTTAAGATTGAATTGACAAAATAATATTTTCTCAAAACATATTTTCTGAGATTGTACACTAAAGTGAATTGGTCTTGTATAGTGGAGACACGAAATGAGATTTAGAGCCTCTATAACTAGGCTATCTATACGAGACGTAGACATATAATTGAGCTAAAATCACCCTAAAAACTAGGCTTGTTAAGATTGAATTGACAAAATAATATTTTCTCAAAAAATATTTTCTGAGATTGTTCACTAAAGTGAATTGGTCTTGTATAGTGGAGACATAAAAAAGGATTTAGAGCCTCTATAACTAGGCTATCTACACGAGATGTAGAAATATAATGGAGCTAAAATCACCCTAAAAACTAGGCTAGTTAAGATTGAATTGACAAAATTATATTTTCTCAAAAAATATTTTCTGAGATTGTACACTAAAGTGAATTGGTCTTGTATAGTGGAGACACGAAACGGGATTTAGATCCTCTATAACTAGGCTATCTACACGAGACGTTGACAAATAACAGAGCTAAAATCCCCCTAAAAACTAGGCTAGTTAAGATTGAATTGACAAAATAATATTTTCTCAAAAAAAAATGTTCTTCGATTGTACACTAAAGTGAATTGGTCTTGTATAGTGGAGACACGCAACGGGATTTAGAGCCCCTATAACTAGGCTATCTACACGAGACGTAGACATATAACGGAGCTAAAATCACCTTAAAAACTAGGCTAGTTAAGATTGAATTGACAAACTAATATTTTCTCAAAAAAAAAATCTGAGATTGTACACTAAAGTGAATTGGTCTTGTATAGTGGAGACACGAAACGGGATTAAAGCACCTATAACTAGGCTATCTACATGAGATGTAGACATATAACAGAGCTAAAATCCCCCTAAAAACTAGGCTAGTTAAGATTGAATTGACAAAATAATATTTTCTCAAAACATATTTTCTGAGATTCTACACTTAAGTGAATTGGTCTTGTATAGTGGAGACACGAAACAGGATTTAGAGCCTCTATAACTAGGGCATCTACACGAGACGTAGACATATAATTGATCTAAAATCACCCTAAAAACTAGGCTAGTTAAGATTGAATTGACAACATAATATTTTCTCAAAAAATATTTTCTGAGATTGTACACTAAAGTGAATTGGTCTTGTATAGTGGAGACATAAAACAGGATTTAGAGCCTCTATAACTAGGCTATCTACACGAGATGTAGAAATATATTGGAGCTAATATCACCCTAAAAACTAGGCTAGTTATAATTGAATTGACAAAATAATATTTTCTTAAAAAATATTTTCTGAGATTGTACACTAAATTGAATTGGTCTTATATAGTGGTAACACGAAAGGGATTTAGAGCCCCTATAACTAGGCTATCTACACGAGATGTAGACATATAATGGAGCTAAAATCACCCTAAAAACTAGGCTAGTTAAGATTGAATTGACAAAATAATATTTTCTCAAAAAATATTTTCTGAGATTGTTCACTAAAGTGAATTGGTCTTATATAGTGGAGACACGAAACGGGATTTGGAGCCCCTATAACTAGGCTATCTACACGAGATGTAGACATATAACAGAGCTAAAATCACTCTAAAAACTAGGCTAGTTAGGATTGAATTGACAAAATAATATTTTCTCAATTTTTTTTTTCTGAGATTGTACACTAAAGTGAATTGGTCTTGTATAGTGGAGACACGAAACGGGATTTAGAGCCCCTATAACTAGGCTATCTACACGAGACGTAGACATATAACGGAGCTAAAATCACCCTTAAAAACTAGGCTAGTTAAGATTGAATTGACAAACTAATATTTTCTCAAAAAAATATTTTCTGAGATTGTACACTAAAGTGAATTTTTTTTTTTTTTTTTTTTTTTTTTTTTCTATATTCCAACTACTCCCTCTCGGGCATAGGCTGAGAGCCTGTACATTTCACCGCTCAACACGGTGAAGCCCGTGAGGTCTTGTTCCAGTCTGGGGAGTGAGACATGTGAAGCATCCATCATGGCTCGAAGCAGCTCCATCTCTGAAGCGGCCGGTTGCTTCGCTCAAGTGCTTCACCGTCTCACCCTCCAGACTCAGACCCTCACTCACAGAATGAGAATTGGTCTTGTATAGTGGAGACACGAAACGGGATTTAGAGCCCCTATAACTAGGCTATCTACATGAGATGTAGACATATACCGGAGCTAAAATCCCCCTAAAAACTAGGCTATTTAAGATTGAATTGACAAAATAATATTTTCTCAAAAAATATTTTCTGAGATTGTACACTAAAGTGAATTGGTCTTGTATAGTGGAGACACGAAACGGGATTTAGAGCCTCTATAACTAGGCTATCTACACGAGACGTAGACATATAATTGAGCTAAAATCACCCTAAAAACTAGGCTAGTTAAGATTGAATTGACAAAATAATATTTTCTCAAAAAATATTTTCTGAGATTGTACACTAAAGTGAATTGGTCTTGTATAGTGGAGACACGAAACGGGATTTAGAGCTCCTATAACTAGGCTATCTACATGAGATGTAGACATATAATGGAGCTAAAATCACCCTAAAAACTAGGCTAGTTAAGATTGAATTGACAAAAAAATATTTTCTCAAAAAATATTTTCTGAGATTGTACACTAAAGTGAATTGGTCTTGTATAGTGGAGACACGAAACGGGATTTAGATCCTCTATAACTAGGCTATCTACACGAGACGTTGACAAAAAACAGAGCTAAAATTCCCCTAAAAACTAGGCTAGTTAAGATTGAATTGACAAAATAATATTTTCTCAAAAAAAAATGTTCTGAGATTGTACACTAAAGTGAATTGGTCTTGTATGGTGGAGACACGAAACGGGATTTAGAGCCCCTATAACTAGGCCATTTATACGAGACGTAGACATATAACGGAGCTAAAAGCCCCCTAAAAACTAGGCTAGTTAAGATTGAATTGACAAAATAATATTTTCGCAACAAAATATTTTCTGAGATTGTACACTAAAGTGAATTGGTCTTGTATAGTGGAAACACGAAACGGGATTTAGAGCCCCTATAACTAGGCTATCTACACGAGACGTAGACATATAATGGAGCTAAAATCTCCCTAAAAACTTGGCTAGTTAAGGTTGAATTGACAAAATAATATTTTCTCAAAAAATATTTTCTGAGATTGTACACTAAAGTGGATTGGTCTTGTATAGTGGAGACACGAAACGGGATTTGGAGCCCCTATAACTAGGCTATCTACACGAGATGTAGACATATAATGGACTTAAAATCACCCTATAAACAAGGCTAGTTAAGATTGAATTGACAAAATAATATTTTCTCAAAAAAATATTTTCTGAAATTGTACACTAAAGTGAATTGGTCTTGTATAGTGGAGACACGAAACGGGATTTAGAGCCTCTATAACTAGGCTATCTTCACGAGACGTAGACATATAATTGAGGTATAATCACCCTAAAAACTAGGCTAGTTAAGATTGAATTGACAAAATAATATTTTCTCAATTTTGTTTTCTGAGATTGTACACTAAAGTGAATTGGTCTTGTATAGTGGAGACATAAAACAGGATTTAGAGCCTCTATAACTAGGCTATCTACACGAGATGTAGAAATATAATGGAGCTAAAATCACCCTAAAACTAGGCTAGTTAAGATTGAATTGACAAAATAATATTTTCTCAAAAAATATTTTCTGAGATTGTACACTTAAGTGAATTGGTCTTGTATAGTGGTAACACGAAACGGGATTTAGAGCCCCTATAACTAGGCTATCTACATGAGATGTAGACATATATCGGAGCTAAAATCACCCTAAAAACTAGGCTAGTTAAGATTGAATTGACAAAATAATATTCTCTCAAAAAATATTTTCTGAGATTGTACACTAAAGTGAATTGGTCTTGTATAGTGGAGAAACGAAAAGGGATTTAGAGCCCCTATAACTAGGCTATCTACATGAGATGTAAACATATAACGGAGCTAAAATCACCTTAAAAACTAGGCTAGTTAAGATTGAATTGACAAAATAATATTTTCTCAAAAAACATTTTCTGAGATTGTACACTAAAGTGAATTGGTCTTGTATAGTGGAGACACGAAACGGGATTTAGAGCCCCTATAACTAGGCTATCTACACGAGACGTAGACATATTTCGGAGCTAAAATCACCCTTAAAAACTAGGCTAGTTAAGATTGAATTGACAAAATAATATTCTCTCAAAAAATATTTTCTGAGATTGTACACTAAAGTGAATTGGTCTTGTATAGTGGAGACACGAAACGGGATTTAGAGCCTCTATTACTTGGCTATCTACATGAGATGTAGACATATAGCGGAGCTAAAATCCCCCTAAAAACTAGGCTAGTTACGATTGAATTGACAAAATAATATTTTCTCAAAAAATATTTTCTGAGATTGTACACTTAAGTGAATTGGTCTTGTATAGTGGAGACACGAAACGGGATTTAGAGCCTCTATAACTAGGCTATCTACACGAGACGTAGACATATAATTGAGGTATAATCACCCTAAAAACTAGGCTAGTTAAGATTGAATTGACAAAATAATATTTTCTCAATTTTTTTCTTCTGAGATTGTACACTAAAGTGAATTGGTCTTGTATAGTGGAGACATAAGACAGGATTTAGAGCCTCTATAACTAGGCTATCTGCACGAGATGTAGAAATATAATGGAGCTAAAATCACCCTAAAACTAGGCTAGTTAAGATTGAATTGACAAAATTATATTTTCTTAAAAAATATTTTCTGATATTGTACACTAAAGTGAATTGGTCTTGTATAGTGGTAACACGAAACGGGATTTAGAGCCCCTATAACTAGGCTATCTCCACGAGATGTAGACATATAATGGAGCTAATTTGAAAATACTTTTTGTTTTTTGATCACCCTAAAAACTAGGCTAGTTAAGATTGAATTGACAAAATAATATTTTCTCAAAAAAAAATGTTCTGAGATTGTACACTAAAGTGAATTGGTCTTGTATGGTGGAGACACGAAACGGGATTTAGAGCCCCTATAACTACGCTATTTATATGAGACGTAGATATATAACGGATCTAAAATCCCCCTAAAAACTAGGCTAGTTAAGATTGAATTGACAAAATAATATTTTCTCAAAAAAAATATTTTCTGAGATTGTACACTAAAGTGAATTGGTCTTGTATAGTGGAGCGAAACGGGATTTAGAGCCCCTATAACTAGGCTATCTACTTGAGATGTAGACATATAACGGAGCTAAAAATCACCCTAAAAACTAGGCTAGTTAAGATTGAATTGACAAAATAATATTTTCTCAAAAAACATTTTCTGAGATTGTACATTAAAGTGAATTGGTCTTCTATAGTGGAGACACGAAACGGGATTTAGAGCCCCTATAACTAGGCTATCTACACGAGACGTAGACATATTTCGGAGCTAAAATCACCCTAAAAACTAGGCTAGTTAAGATTGAATTGACAAAATAATATTCTCTCAAAAAATATTTTCTGAGATTGTACGCTAAAGTGAATTGGTCTTGTATAGTGGAGACACGAAACGGGATTTAGAGCCTCTATTACTTGGCTATCTACATGAGATGTAGACATATAGCGGAGCTAAAATCACCCTAAAAACAAGGCTAGTTAAGATTGAATTGACAAAATAATATTTTCTCAAAAAATATTTTCTGAGATTGTACACTAAAGTGAATTGGTCTTGTATAGTGGAGACACGAAACGGGATTTAGAGCCCCTATAACTAGGCTATCTACACGAGACGTAGACATATAACGGAGCTAAAATCACCCTAAAAACTAGGCTAGTTAAGATTGAATTGACAAACTAATATTTTCTCAAAAAAAAAATTCTGAGATTGTACACTAAAGTTAATTGGTCTTGTATAGTGGAGACACGAAACGGGATTTAGAGCCCCTATAACTAGGCTATTTACATGAGATGTAGACATATAACGGAGCTAAAATCCCCCTAAAAACTAGGCTAGTTAAGATTGAATTGACAAAATAATATTTTCTCAAAAAATATTTTCTGAGATTGTTCACTAAAGTGAATTGGTCTTGTATAGTGGAGACACGAAACGGGATTTAGAACCCCTATAACTAGGCTATCTACACGAGATGTAGACATATAACAGAGCTAAAATCACCATAAAAACTAGGCTAGTTAAGATTGAATTGACAAAATAATATTTTCTCAATTTTGTTTTTCTGAGATTGTACACTAAAGTGAATTGGTCTTGTATGGTGGAGACACGAAACGGGATTTAGAGCCCCTATAACTAGGCTATCTACATGAGATGTATACATATAATGGAGCTAAAATCACCCTAAAAACTAGGCTAGTTAAGATTGAATTGACAAAATAATATTTTCTCAAAAAAATATTTTCTGAGATTGTACACTAAAGTGAATTGGTCTTGTATAGTGGAGACACGAAACGGGATTTAGATCCTCTATACCTAGGCTATCTACACGAGATGTAGACATATAACGGAGCTAAAATCCCCCTAGAAACTAGGCTAGTTAAGATTGAATTGATAAAATAATATTTTCTCAAAAAATATTTTCTGAGATTGTACACTAAAGTGAATTGGTCTTGTATAGTGGAGACACGAAACGGGATTTAGAGCCCCTATAACTAGGCTATCTACACGAGATGTAGACATATAACGGAGCTAAAATCCCCCTAAAAACTGGGCTAGTGTTAAGATTGAATTGACAAAATAATATTTTCTCAAAAATATATTTTCTGAGATTGTACACTTAAGTGAATTGGTCTTGTATAGTGGAGACACGAAACGGGATTTAGAGCCTCTATAACTAGGCTATCTACACGAGACGTAGACATATAATTGAGGTATAATCACCCTAAAAACTAGGCTAGTTAAGATTGAATTGACAAAATAATATTTTCTCAATTTTTTTTCTTCTGAGATTGTACACTAAAGTGAATTGGTCTTGTATAGTGGAGACATAAGACAGGATTTAGAGCCTCTATAACTAGGCTATCTGCACGAGATGTAGAAATATAATGGAGCTAAAATCACCCTAAAACTAGGCTAGTTAAGATTGAATTGACAAAATAATATTTTCTTAAAAAATATTTTCTGATATTGTACACTAAAGTGAATTGGTCTTGTATAGTGGTAACACGAAACGGGATTTAGAGCCCCTATAACTAGGCTATCTCCACGAGATGTAGACATATAATGGAGCTAATTTGAAAATACTTTTTGTTTTTTGATCACCCTAAAAACTAGGCTAGTTAAGATTGAATTGACAAAATAATATTTTCTCAAAAAAAAATGTTCTGAGATTGTACACTAAAGTGAATTGGTCTTGTATGGTGGAGACACGAAACGGGATTTAGAGCCCCTATAACTACGCTATTTATATGAGACGTAGATATATAACGGATCTAAAATCCCCCTAAAAACTAGGCTAGTTAAGATTGAATTGACAAAATAATATTTTCTAAAAAAAAATATTTTCTGAGATTGTACACTAAAGTGAATTGGTCTTGTATAGTGGAGACACGAAAAGGGATTTAGAGCCCCTATAACTAGGCTATCTACTTGAGATGTAGACATATAACGGAGCTAAAAATCACCCTAAAACCTAGGCTAGTTAAGATTGAATTGACAAAATAATATTTTCTCAAAAATATATTTTCTGAGATTGTACACTTAAGTGAATTGGTCTTGTATAGTGGAGACACGAAACGGGATTTAGAGCCTCTATAACTAGGCTATCTACACGAGACGTAGACATATAACGGAGCTAAAATCTCCCTAAAAACTAGGCTAGTTAAGATTGAATTGACAAAATAATATTTTCTCAAAAACATATTTTCTGAGATTGTACACTAAAGTGAATTGGTCTTGTATGGTGGAGACACGAAACGGGATTTAGAGCCCCCTATAACTAGGCTATATATACGAGACGTAGACACATAACGGAGCTAAAATCCCCCTAAAAACTAGGCTAGTTAAGATTGAATTGACAAAATAATATTTTCTCAAAAAATATTTTCTGAGATTGTACACTAAAGTGAATTGGTCATGTATAGTGGAGACATAAAACAGGATTTAAAGCCTCTATAACTAGGCTATCTACACGAGATGTAGAAATATAATGGAGCTAAAATCACCCTAAAAACTAGTCTAGTTAACCCTTTACCGGGCACTCATAGAAATACTTAGAAATTTCAATTTTTGACCCTAGACCATGAAAGTAGACCTAATTCTAAGGTATTTTTGCTTATGATTTTTTTCACATTTTTGCATATTGAATTAGCAAATCGAGGTTGACGAAGTGATCATATATGGACAAGCGCCGGTCTAGGGTAAAAATAATCTTGAATTATGCTATATTGAAAATGTAAATTTAAGGTAAACAAAATACACAGAATAACAGTGATATCATTATATTAACCAAAAATAAGCGTTTTATTTTAATAAGTATATACATAGATTATATATGAATATTTTAGTTTAGGTCCTTTTCACAACCCAGACACTGTCTGGTACCCCATGAATAATTAATTCCAAAAAACAAATTGGACATAGGTTCCCCCTGAACAAGTAATTCCAGCAACATTTGGGCATAGCTTCCCCATGAACACAGAATTCCAGCAACATTTTGGCATAGGTTCCCCATGGACAATGAATTCCAGCAAAATTTGGGCAGAGGTTCCCCCTGACCAATGAATTTCAGCAAATTTTGGGCATAGGATCCCCATGAAAATTGGTATTTCTTTATGTGACAGTACTCATATCTCAAAAAAACTTCAGTATATGCCTCACAATATCAAAAATATATGTGAACTCACTAAAATATGTGTGAACTCACTAAACTTACCAAACTCATATTTATTTCACTGTACACTTATGAGGAAATAATAGAAATTGGTCATTTATTTCTATGTTGAACATTCTAGAATCCCTACCCAAGTTGTGGCCATGTGCCATGCTGATTTGGGTAACTATCATCAAAGTTATATGGTTTTATGTAACTTGGGAGTACAACCCCTTACCGGGCGAAATGATCATATTTAGTAATTTCAATTCTATAGGCTACCGGGCGTAAGTCCATATATGATCACTTGGGCTTTACCCCTTACCGGGCGCATGTCCATATTTGATCATTCACTTTTTCGCAAACAAATTTCACCAATTTCCGTATGTTCCACGTAAATGACAACTATATCAGGTTATAGTACAACTATTCAACTGCATAATATCAGATTATTATCAACTTACCGATATTACGTGATGAGCTAGGGTCGAGGGCGTCAAGAGAAAAATTGCTGAGATCCTACTTTCTTCATGTCTGGCCAGCAACTGAACTTAGAGTTGCTCTCAACCAATACTGAGATGGCATCAGCTCTTACACCATACCCACGTGAGTAGCCTGATCATCGGTGATTGGCTGAGGCATGATGATGTGGTGGCAGACACACACCGGGCGGCTTGGGAGCGCCCTTTTGGACGCCCATTTAAGTTACCATATATGGTTCCTCGCCCGGTAAAGGGTTAAGATTGAATTGACAAAATATTATTTTCTTAAAAAATATTTTCTGAGATTGTACACTAAAGTGAATTGGTCTTGTATAGTGGTAACACGAAAGGGATTTAGAGCCCCTATAACTAGGCTATCTACACGAGATGTAGACATATAATGGAGCTAAAATCACCCTAAAAACTAGGCTAGTTAAGATTGAATTGACAAAATAATATTTTCTCAAAAAATATTTTCTGAGATTGTTCACTAAAGTGAATTGGTCTTGTATAGTGGAGACACGAAACGGGATTTAGAGCCCCTATAACTAGGCTATCTACACGATATGTAGAAATATAATGGAGCTAAAATCACCCTAAAACTAGGCTAGTTAAGATTGAATTGACAAAATAATATTTTCTAAAAAAATATTTTCTGAGATTGTACACTTAAGTGAATTGGTCTTGTATAGTGGTAACACGAAACGGGATTTAGAGCCCCTATAACTAGGCTATCTACATGAGATGTAGACATATATCGGAGCTAAAATCACCCTAAAAACTAGGCTAGTTAAGATTGAATTGACAAAATAATATTCTCTCAAAAAATATTTTCTGAGATTGTACACTAAAGTGAATTGGTCTTGTATAGTGGAGAAACGAAAAGGGATTTAGAGCCCCTATAACTAGGCTATCTACATGAGATGTAAACATATAACGGAGCTAAAATCACCTTAAAAACTAGGCTAGTTAAGATTGAATTGACAAAATAATATGTTCTCAAAAAACATTTTCTGAGATTGTACACTAAAGTGAATTGGTCTTGTATAGTGGAGACACGAAACGGGATTTAGAGCCCCTATAACTAGGCTATCTACACGAGACGTAGACATATTTCGGAGCTAAAATCACCCTAAAAACTAGGCTAGTTAAGATTGAATTGACAAAATAATATTCTCTCAAAAAATATTTTCTGAGATTGTACACTAAAGTGAATTGGTCTTGTATAGTGGAGACACGAAACGGGATTTAGAGCCTCTATTACTTGGCTATCTACATGAGATGTAGACATATAGCGGAGCTAAAATCCCCCTAAAAACTAGGCTAGTTACGATTGAATTGACAAAATAATATTTTCTCAAAAAATATTATCTGAGATTGTACACTTAAGTGAATTGGTCTTGTATAGTGGACACACGAAACGGGATTTAGAGCCTCTATAACTAGGCTATCTACACGAGACGTAGACATATAATTGAGGTATAATCACCCTAAAAACTAGGCTAGTTACGATTGAATTGACAAAATAATATTTTCTCAAAAAATATTATCTGAGATTGTACACTAAAGTGAATTGGTCTTGTATAGTGGAGACACGAAACGGGATTTAGAGCCTCTATAACTAGGCTATCTACACGAGACGTAGACATATTTCGGAGCTAAAATCACCCTAAAAACTAGGCTAGTTAAGATTGAATTGACAAAAATAATATTCTCTCAAAAAAATATTTTCTGAGATTGTACACTAAAGTGAATTGGTCTTGTATAGTGGAGACACGAAACGGGATTTAGAGCCTCTATTACTTGGCTATCTACATGAGATGTAGACATATAGCGGAGCTAAAATCCCCCTAAAAACTAGGCTAGTTACGATTGAATTGACAAAATAATATTTTCTCAAAAAATATTATCTGAGATTGTACACTAAAGTGAATTGGTCTTGTATAGTGGAGACATAAAACAGGATTTAGAGCCTCTATAACTAGGCTATCTACACGAGATGTAGAAATATAATGGAGCAAAAATCACCCTATAACTAGGCTAGTTAAGATTGAATCGACAAAATAATATTTTCTCAAAAAATATTTTCTGAGATTGTTCACTAAAGTGAATTGGTCTTGTATAGTGGAGACACGAAACGGGATTTAGAGCCCCTATAACTAGGCTATCTACACGAGATGTAGACATATAACAGAGCTAAAATCACTCTAAAAACTAGGCTAGTTAAGATTGAATTGACAAAATAATATTTTCTCAAAAAATATTTTCTGAGATTGTACACTAAAGTGAATTGGTCTTGTATAGTGGAGACACGAAACGGGATTTAGAGCCCCTATAACTAGGCTATCTACATGAGATGTAGACATATAATGGAGCTAAAATCACCCTAAAAACTAGGCTAGTTAAGATTGAATTGACAAAATAATATTTTCTCAACAAATATTTTCTGAGATTGTACACTAAAGTGAATTGGTCTTGTATAGTGGAGACACGAAACGGGATTTAGATCCTCTATAACTAGGCTATCTACACGAGACGTTGGCAAATAACAGAGCTAAAATCCCCCTAAAAACTAGGCTAGTTAAGATTGAATTGACAAAATAATATTTTCTCAAAAATAAATGTTCTGAGATTGTACACTAAAGTGAATTGGTCTTGTATGGTGGAGACACGAAACGGGATTTAGAGCCTCTATAACTAGGCTATCTACACGAGACGTAGACATATAATTGAGCTAAAATCACCCTAAAAACTAGGCTTGTTAAGATTGAATTGACAAAATAATATTTTCTCAAAACAAAATTCTGAGATTGTTCACTAAAGTGAATTGGTCTTGTATAGTGGAGACATAAAACAGGATTTAGAGCCTCTATAACTAGGCTATCTACACGAGATGTAGAAATATAATGGAGCTAAAATCACCCTAAAAACTAGGCTAGTTAAGATTGAATTGACAAAATAATATTTTCTCAAAAAAAAAATCTGAGATTGTACACTGAAGTGAATTGGTCTTGTATGGTGGAGACACGAAACGGGATTTAGAGCCCTTATAACTAGGCTATTTATACGAGACGTAGACATATAACGGAGCTAAAATCCCCCTAAAAACTAGGCTAGTTAAGATTGAATTGACAAAATAATATTTTCTCAAAATAATATTTTCTGAGATTGTACACCAAAGTGAATTGGTCTTGTATAGTGGAGACACGTAACGGGATTTAGAGCCCCTATAACTAGGCTATCTACACGAGACGTAGACATATAACGGAGCTAAAACCACCTTAAAAACTAGGCTAGTTAAGATTGAATTGACAAACTAATATTTTCTCAAAAACAAAATCTGAGATTGTACACTAAAGTGAATTGGTCTTGTATAGTGGAGACACGAAACGGGATTTAGAGCCCCTATAACTAGGCTATCTACATGAGATGTAGACATATAACGGAGCTAAAATCCCCCTAAAAACTAGGCTAGTTAAGATTGAATTGACAAAATAATATTTTCTCAAAAAATATTTTCTGAGATTGTACACTTAAGTGAATTGGTCTTGTATAGTGGAGACACGAAACAGGATTTAGAGCCTCTATAACTAGGCTATCTACACGAGACGTAGACATATAATTGAGCTAAAATCACCCTAAAAACTAGGCTAGTTAAGATTGAATTGACAAAATAATATTTTCTCAAAAAATATTTTCTGAGATTGTACACTAAAGTGAATTGGTCTTGTATAGTGGAGACATAAAACAGGATTTAGAGCCTCTATAACTAGGCTATCTACACGAGATGTAGAAATATAATGGAGCTAATATCACCCTATACACTAGGCTAGTTAAGATTGAATTGACAAAATAATATTTTCTTAAAAAATATTTTCTGAGATTGTACACTAAATTGAATTGGTCTTATATAGTGGTAACACGAAAGGGATTTAGAGCCCCTATAACTAGGCTATCTACACGAGATGTAGACATATAATGGAGCTAAAATCACCCTAAAAACTAGGCTAGTTAAGATTGAATTGACAAAATAATATTTTCTCAAAAAATATTTTCTGAGATTGTTCACTAAAGTGAATTGGTCTTATATAGTGGGGACACGAAACGGGATTTATAGCCCCTATAACTAGGCTATCTACACGAGATGTAGACATATAACAGAGCTAAAATCACTCTAAAAACTAGGCTAGTTAGGATTGAATTGACAAAACAATATTTTCTCAATTTTTTTGTTCTGAGATTGTACACTAAAGTGAATTGGTCTTGTATAGTGGAGACACGAAACGGGATTTAGAGCCCCTATAACTAGGCTATCTACACGAGACGTAGACATATAACGGAGCTAAAATCACCCTAAAAACTAGGCTAGTTAAGATTGAATTGACAAACTAATATTTTCTCAAAAAAATATTTTCTGAGATTGTACACTAAAGTGAATTGGTCTTGTATAGTGGAGACACGAAACGGGATTTAGAGCCCCTATAACTAGGCTATCTACATGAGATGTAGACATATAACGGAGCTAAAATCCCCCTAAAAACTAGGCTAGTTAAGATTGAATTGACAAAATAATATTTTCTCAAAAAATATTTTCTGAGATTGTACACTAAAGTGAATTGGTCTTGTATAGTGGAGACACGAAACGGGATTTAGAGCCTCTATAACTAGGCTATCTACACGAGACGTAGACATATAATTGAGCTAAAATCACCCTAAAAACTAGGCTAGTTAAGATTGAATTGACAAAATAATATTTTCTCAACAAATATTTTCTGAGATTGTACACTAAAGTGAATTGGTCTTGTATAGTGGAGACACGAAACGGGATTTAGAGCCCCTATAACTAGGCTATTTACATGAGATGTAGACATATAACGGAGCTAAAATCCCCCTAAAAACTAGGCTAGTTAAGATTGAATTGACAAAATAATATTTTCTCAAAAAATATTTTCTGATATTGTTCACTAAAGTGAATTGGTCTTGTATAGTGGAGACACGAAACGGGATTTAGAACCCCTATAACTAGGCTATCTACACGAGATGTAGACATATAACAGAGCTAAAATCACCATAAAAACTAGGCTAGTTAAGATTGAATTGACAAAATAATATTTTCTCAATTTTGTTTTTCTGAGATTGTACACTAAAGTGAATTGGTCTTGTATAGTGGAGACACGAAACGGGATTTAGAGCCCCTATAACTAGGCTATCTACACGAGATGTAGACATATAACGGAGCTAAAATCCCCCTAAAAACTGGGCTAGTGTTAAGATTGAATTGACAAAATAATATTTTCTCAAAAATATATTGTCTGAGATTGTACACTTAAGTGAATTGGTCTTGTATAGTGGAGACACGAAACGGGATTTAGAGCCTCTATAACTAGGCTATCTACATGAGATGTAGACATATAACGGAGCTAAAATCCCCCTAAAAACTAGGCTAGTTAAGATTGAATTGACAAAATAATATTTTCTCAACAAATATTTTCTGAGATTGTACACTAAAGTGAATTGGTCTTGTATAGTGGAGACACGAAACGGGATTTAGAGCCCCTATAACTAGGCTATCTACATGAGATGTATACATATAATGGAGCTAAAATCACCCTAAAAACTAGGCTAGTTAAGATTGAATTGACAAAATAATATTTTCTCAAAAAATATTTTCTGAGATTGTACACTAAAGTGAATTGGTCTTGTATAGTGGAGACACGAAACGGGATTTAGATCCTCTATAACTAGGCTATCTACACGAGATGTAGACATATAACGGAGCTAAAATCCCCCTAGAAACTAGGCTAGTTAAGATTGAATTGACAAAATAATATTTTCTCAAAAAATATTTTCTGAGATTGTACACTAAAGTGAATTGGTCTTGTATAGTGGAGACACGAAACGGGATTTAGAGCCCCTATAACTAGGCTATCTACACGAGATGTAGACATATAACGGAGCTAAAATCCCCCTAAAAACTGGGCTAGTGTTAAGATTGAATTGACAAAATAATATTTTCTCAAAAATATATTGTCTGAGATTGTACACTTAAGTGAATTGGTCTTGTATAATGGAGACACGAAACGGGATTTAGAGCCTCTATAACTAGGCTATCTACACGAGACGTAGACATATAACGGAGCTAAAATCTCCCTAAAAACTAGGCTAGTTAAGATTGAATTGACAAAATAATATTTTCTCAAAAACATATTTTCTGAGATTGTACACTAAAGTGAATTGGTCTTGTATGGTGGAGACACGAAACGGGATTTAGAGCCCCTATAACTAGGCTATCTACATGAGATGTAAACATATAACGGAGCTAAAATCACCTTAAAAACTAGGCTAGTTAAGATTGAATTGACAAAATAATATTTTCTCAAAAAACATTTTCTGAGATTGTACACTAAAGTGAATTGGTCTTGTATAGTGGAGACACGAAACGGGATTTAGAGCCTCTATTACTTGGCTATCTACATGAGATGTAGACATATAGCGGAGCTAAAATCCCCCTAAAAACTAGGCTAGTTACGATTGAATTGACAAAATAATATTTTCTCAAAAAATATTATCTGAGATTGTACACTTAAGTGAATTGGTCTTGTATAGTGGAGACACGAAACGGGATTTAGAGCCTCTATAACTAGGCTATCTACACGAGACGTAGACATATAATTGAGGTATAATCACCGTAAAAACTAGGCTAGTTAAGTTTGAATTGACAAAATAATATTTTCTCAATTTTGTTTTCTGAGATTGTACACTAAAGTGAATTGGTCTTGTATAGTGGAGACATAAAACGGGATTTAGAGCCTCTATAACTAGGCTATCTACACGAGATGTAGAAATATAATGGAGCTAAAATCACCCTAAAACTAGGCTAGTTAAGATTGAATTGACAAAATATTATTTTCTTAAAAAATATTTTCTGAGATTGTACACTAAAGTGAATTGGTCTTGTATAGTGGTAACACGAAACGGGATTTAGAGCCCCTATAACTAGGCTATCTACACGAGATGTAGACATATAATGGAGCTAAAATCACCCTAAAAACTAGGCTAGTTAAGATTGAATCGACAAAATAATATTTTCTCAAAAAATATTTTCTGAGATTGTTCACTAAAGTGAATTGGTCTTGTATAGTGGAGACACGAAACGGGATTTAGAGCCCCTATAACTAGGCTATCTACACGAGATGTAGACATATAACAGAGCTAAAATCACTCTAAAAACTAGGCTAGTTAAGATTGAATTGACAAAATAATATTTTCTCAAAAAATATTTTCTGAGATTGTACACTAAAGTGAATTGGTCTTGTATAGTGGAGACACGAAACGGGATTTAGAGCCCCTATAACTAGGCTATCTACATGAGATGTAGACATATAATGGAGCTAAAATCACCCTAAAAACTAGGCTAGTTAAGATTGAATTGACAAAATAATATTTTCTCAAAAAATATTTTCTGAGATTGTACACTAAAGTGAATTGGTCTTGTATAGTGGAGACACGAAACGGGATTTAGATCCTCTATAACTAGGCTATCTACACGAGACGTTGGCAAATAACAGAGCTAAAATCCCCCTAAAAACTAGGCTAGTTAGGATTGAATTGACAAAACAATATTTTCTCAATTTTTTTGTTCTGAGATTGTACACTAAAGTGAATTGGTCTTGTATAGTGGAGACACGAAACGGGATTTAGAGCCCCTATAACTAGGCTATCTACACGAGACGTAGACATATAACGGAGCTAAAATCACCCTAAAAACTAGGCTAGTTAAGATTGAATTGACAAACTAATATTTTCTCAAAAAAATATTTTCTGAGATTGTACACTAAAGTGAATTGGTCTTGTATAGTGGAAACACGAAACGGGATTTAGAGCCCCTATAACTAGGCTATCTACATGAGATGTAGACATATAACGGAGCTAAAATCCCCCTAAAAACTAGGCTAGTTAAGATTGAATTGACAAAATAATATTTTCTCAAAAAATATTTTCTGAGATTGTACACTAAAGTGAATTGGTCTTGTATAGTGGAGACACGAAACGGGATTTAGAGCCTCTATAACTAGGCTATCTACACGAGACGTAGACATATAATTGAGCTAAAATCACCCTAAAAACTAGGCTAGTTAAGATTGAATTGACAAAATAATATTTTCTCAACAAATATTTTCTGAGATTGTACACTAAAGTGAATTGGTCTTGTATAGTGGAGACACGAAACGGGATTTAGAGCCCCTATAACTAGGCTATTTACATGAGATGTAGACATATAACGGAGCTAAAATCCCCCTAAAAACTAGGCTAGTTAAGATTGAATTGACAAAATAATATTTTCTCAAAAAATATTTTCTGATATTGTTCACTAAAGTGAATTGGTCTTGTATAGTGGAGACACGAAACGGGATTTAGAACCCCTATAACTAGGCTATCTACACGAGATGTAGACATATAACAGAGCTAAAATCACCATAAAAACTAGGCTAGTTAAGATTGAATTGACAAAATAATATTTTCTCAATTTTGTTTTTCTGAGATTGTACACTAAAGTGAATTGGTCTTGTATAGTGGAGACACGAAACGGGATTTAGAGCCCCTATAACTAGGCTATCTACACGAGATGTAGACATATAACGGAGCTAAAATCCCCCTAAAAACTGGGCTAGTGTTAAGATTGAATTGACAAAATAATATTTTCTCAAAAATATATTGTCTGAGATTGTACACTTAAGTGAATTGGTCTTGTATAGTGGAGACACGAAACGGGATTTAGAGCCTCTATAACTAGGCTATCTACATGAGATGTAGACATATAACGGAGCTAAAATCCCCCTAAAAACTAGGCTAGTTAAGATTGAATTGACAAAATAATATTTTCTCAACAAATATTTTCTGAGATTGTACACTAAAGTGAATTGGTCTTGTATAGTGGAGACACGAAACGGGATTTAGAGCCCCTATAACTAGGCTATCTACATGAGATGTATACATATAATGGAGCTAAAATCACCCTAAAAACTAGGCTAGTTAAGATTGAATTGACAAAATAATATTTTCTCAAAAAATATTTTCTGAGATTGTACACTAAAGTGAATTGGTCTTGTATAGTGGAGACACGAAACGGGATTTAGAGCCTCTATAACTAGGCTATCTACACGAGATGTAGACATATAACGGAGCTAAAATCCCCCTAGAAACTAGGCTAGTTAAGATTGAATTGACAAAATAATATTTTCTCAAAAAATATTTTCTGAGATTGTACACTAAAGTGAATTGGTCTTGTATAGTGGAGACACGAAACGGGATTTAGAGCCCCTATAACTAGGCTATCTACACGAGATGTAGACATATAACGGAGCTAAAATCCCCCTAAAAACTGGGCTAGTGTTAAGATTGAATTGACAAAATAATATTTTCTCAAAAATATATTGTCTGAGATTGTACACTTAAGTGAATTGGTCTTGTATAGTGGAGACACGAAACGGGATTTAGAGCCTCTATAACTAGGCTATCTACACGAGACGTAGACATATAACGGAGCTAAAATCTCCCTAAAAACTAGGCTAGTTAAGATTGAATTGACAAAATAATATTTTCTCAAAAACATATTTTCTGAGATTGTACACTAAAGTGAATTGGTCTTGTATGGTGGAGACACGAAACGGGATTTAGAGCCCCTATAACTAGGCTATCTACATGAGATGTAAACATATAACGGAGCTAAAATCACCTTAAAAACTAGGCTAGTTAAGATTGAATTGACAAAATAATATTTTCTCAAAAAACATTTTCTGAGATTGTACACTAAAGTGAATTGGTCTTGTATAGTGGAGACACGAAACGGGATTTAGAGCCCCTATAACTAGGCTATCTACACGAGACGTAGACATATTTCGGAGCTAAAATCACCCTAAAAACTAGGCTAGTTAAGATTGAATTGACAAAATAATATTCTCTCAAAAAATATTTTCTGAGATTGTACACTAAAGTGAATTGGTCTTGTATAGTGGAGACACGAAACGGGATTTAGAGCCTCTATTACTTGGCTATCTACATGAGATGTAGACATATAGCGGAGCTAAAATCCCCCTAAAAACTAGGCTAGTTACGATTGAATTGACAAAATAATATTTTCTCAAAAAATATTATCTGAGATTGTACACTTAAGTGAATTGGTCTTGTATAGTGGAGACACGAAACGGGATTTAGAGCCTCTATAACTAGGCTATCTACACGAGACGTAGACATATAATTGAGGTATAATCACCGTAAAAACTAGGCTAGTTAAGATTGAATTGACAAAATAATATTTTCTCAATTTTGTTTTCTGAGATTGTACACTAAAGTGAATTGGTCTTGTATAGTGGAGACATAAAACGGGATTTAGAGCCTCTATAACTAGGCTATCTACACGAGATGTAGAAATATAATGGAGCTAAAATCACCCTAAAACTAGGCTAGTTAAGATTGAATTGACAAAATATTATTTTCTTAAAAAATATTTTCTGAGATTGTACACTAAAGTGAATTGGTCTTGTATAGTGGTAACACGAAACGGGATTTAGAGCCCCTATAACTAGGCTATCTACACGAGATGTAGACATATAATGGAGCTAAAATCACCCTAAAAACTAGGCTAGTTAAGATTGGATCGACAAAATAATATTTTCTCAAAAAATATTTTCTGAGATTGTTCACTAAAGTGAATTGGTCTTGTATAGTGGAGACACGAAACGGGATTTAGAGCCCCTATAACTAGGCTATCTACACGAGATGTAGACATATAACAGAGCTAAAATCACTCTAAAAACTAGGCTAGTTAAGATTGAATTGACAAAATAATATTTTCTCAAAAAATATTTTCTGAGATTGTACACTAAAGTGAATTGGTCTTGTATAGTGGAGACACGAAACGGGATTTAGAGCCCCTATAACTAGGCTATCTACATGAGATGTAGACATATAATGGAGCTAAAATCACCCTAAAAACTAGGCTAGTTAAGATTGAATTGACAAAATAATATTTTCTCAAAAAATATTTTCTGAGATTGTACACTAAAGTGAATTGGTCTTGTATAGTGGAGACACGAAACGGGATTTAGATCCTCTATAACTAGGCTATCTACACGAGACGTTGGCAAATAACAGAGCTAAAATCCCCCTAAAAACTAGGCTAGTTAAGATTGAATTGACAAAATAATATTTTCTCAAAAATAAATGTTCTGAGATTGTACACTAAAGTGAATTGGTCTTGTATGGTGGAGACACGACACGGGATTTAGAGCCTCTATAACTAGGCTATCTACACGAGACGTAGACATATAATTGAGCTAAAATCACCCTAAAAACTAGGCTTGTTAAGATTGAATTGACAAAATAATATTTTCTCAAAAAAAAATTATGAGATTGTTCACTAAAGTGAATTGGTCTTGTATAATGGAGACATAAAACAGGATTTAGAGCCTCTATAACTAGGCTATCTACACGAGATGTAGAAATATAATGGAGCTAAAATCACCCTAAAAACTAGGCTAGTTAAGATTGAATTGACAAAATAATATTTTCTCAAAAAATATTTTCTGATATTGTTCACTAAAGTGAATTGGTCTTGTATAGTGGAGACACGAAACGGGATTTAGAACCCCTATAACTAGGCTATCTACACGAGATGTAGACATATAACAGAGCTAAAATCACCATAAAAACTAGGCTAGTTAAGATTGAATTGACAAAATAATATTTTCTCAATTTTGTTTTTCTGAGATTGTACACTAAAGTGAATTGGTCTTGTATAGTGGAGACACGAAACGGGATTTAGAGCCCCTATAACTAGGCTATCTACACGAGATGTAGACATATAACGGAGCTAAAATCCCCCTAAAAACTGGGCTAGTGTTAAGATTGAATTGACAAAATAATATTTTCTCAAAAATATATTGTCTGAGATTGTACACTTAAGTGAATTGGTCTTGTATAGTGGAGACACGAAACGGGATTTAGAGCCTCTATAACTAGGCTATCTACATGAGATGTAGACATATAACGGAGCTAAAATCCCCCTAAAAACTAGGCTAGTTAAGATTGAATTGACAAAATAATATTTTCTCAACAAATATTTTCTGAGATTGTACACTAAAGTGAATTGGTCTTGTATAGTGGAGACACGAAACGGGATTTAGAGCCCCTATAACTAGGCTATCTACATGAGATGTATACATATAATGGAGCTAAAATCACCCTAAAAACTAGGCTAGTTAAGATTGAATTGACAAAATAATATTTTCTCAAAAAATATTTTCTGAGATTGTACACTAAAGTGAATTGGTCTTGTATAGTGGAGACACGAAACGGGATTTAGATCCTCTATAACTAGGCTATCTACACGAGATGTAGACATATAACGGAGCTAAAATCCCCCTAGAAACTAGGCTAGTTAAGATTGAATTGACAAAATAATATTTTCTCAAAAAATATTTTCTGAGATTGTACACTAAAGTGAATTGGTCTTGTATAGTGGAGACACGAAACGGGATTTAGAGCCCCTATAACTAGGCTATCTACACGAGATGTAGACATATAACGGAGCTAAAATCCCCCTAAAAACTGGGCTAGTGTTAAGATTGAATTGACAAAATAATATTTTCTCAAAAATATATTGTCTGAGATTGTACACTTAAGTGAATTGGTCTTGTATAATGGAGACACGAAACGGGATTTAGAGCCTCTATAACTAGGCTATCTACACGAGACGTAGACATATAACGGAGCTAAAATCTCCCTAAAAACTAGGCTAGTTAAGATTGAATTGACAAAATAATATTTTCTCAAAAACATATTTTCTGAGATTGTACACTAAAGTGAATTGGTCTTGTATGGTGGAGACACGAAACGGGATTTAGAGCCCCTATAACTAGGCTATCTACATGAGATGTAAACATATAACGGAGCTAAAATCACCTTAAAAACTAGGCTAGTTAAGATTGAATTGACAAAATAATATTTTCTCAAAAAACATTTTCTGAGATTGTACACTAAAGTGAATTGGTCTTGTATAGTGGAGACACGAAACGGGATTTAGA
Organism: Lithodes maja; assembly: GCA_037953745.1. Classification (NCBI taxonomy): domain Eukaryota; kingdom Metazoa; phylum Arthropoda; class Malacostraca; order Decapoda; family Lithodidae; genus Lithodes; species Lithodes maja. The sequence continues at coordinate 23,029 of JBAKBP010004398.1, forward strand.
GCCTCTATTACTTGGCTATCTACATGAGATGTAGACATATAGCGGAGCTAAAATCCCCCTAAAAACTAGGCTAGTTACGATTGAATTGACAAAATAATATTTTCTCAAAAAATATTATCTGAGATTGTACACTTAAGTGAATTGGTCTTGTATAGTGGAGACACGAAACGGGATTTAGAGCCTCTATAACTAGGCTATCTACACGAGACGTAGACATATAATTGAGGTATAATCACCGTAAAAACTAGGCTAGTTAAGATTGAATTGACAAAATAATATTTTCTCAATTTTGTTTTCTGAGATTGTACACTAAAGTGAATTGGTCTTGTATAGTGGAGACATAAAACGGGATTTAGAGCCTCTATAACTAGGCTATCTACACGAGATGTAGAAATATAATGGAGCTAAAATCACCCTAAAACTAGGCTAGTTAAGATTGAATTGACAAAATATTATTTTCTTAAAAAATATTTTCTGAGATTGTACACTAAAGTGAATTGGTCTTGTATAGTGGTAACACGAAACGGGATTTAGAGCCCCTATAACTAGGCTATCTACACGAGATGTAGACATATAATGGAGCTAAAATCACCCTAAAAACTAGGCTAGTTAAGATTGAATCGACAAAATAATATTTTCTCAAAAAATATTTTCTGAGATTGTTCACTAAAGTGAATTGGTCTTGTATAGTGGAGACACGAAACGGGATTTAGAGCCCCTATAACTAGGCTATCTACACGAGATGTAGACATATAACAGAGCTAAAATCACTCTAAAAACTAGGCTAGTTAAGATTGAATTGACAAAATAATATTTATCAAAAAATATTTTCTGAGATTGTACACTAAAGTGAATTGGTCTTGTATAGTGGAGACACGAAACGGGATTTAGAGCCCCTATAACTAGGCTATCTACATGAGATGTAGACATATAATGGAGCTAAAATCACCCTAAAAACTAGGCTAGTTAAGATTGAATTGACAAAATAATATTTTCTCAAAAAATATTTTCTGAGATTGTACACTAAAGTGAATTGGTCTTGTATAGTGGAGACACGAAACGGGATTTAGATCCTCTATAACTAGGCTATCTACACGAGACGTTGGCAAATAACAGAGCTAAAATCCCCCTAAAAACTAGGCTAGTTAGGATTGAATTGACAAAACAATATTTTCTCAATTTTTTTGTTCTGAGATTGTACACTAAAGTGAATTGGTCTTGTATAGTGGAGACACGAAACGGGATTTAGAGCCCCTATAACTAGGCTATCTACACGAGACGTAGACATATAACGGAGCTAAAATCACCCTAAAAACTAGGCTAGTTAAGATTGAATTGACAAACTAATATTTTCTCAAAAAAATATTTTCTGAGATTGTACACTAAAGTGAATTGGTCTTGTATAGTGGAAACACGAAACGGGATTTAGAGCCCCTATAACTAGGCTATCTACATGAGATGTAGACATATAACGGAGCTAAAATCCCCCTAAAAACTAGGCTAGTTAAGATTGAATTGACAAAATAATATTTTCTCAAAAAATATTTTCTGAGATTGTACACTAAAGTGAATTGGTCTTGTATAGTGGAGACACGAAACGGGATTTAGAGCCTCTATAACTAGGCTATCTACACGAGACGTAGACATATAATTGAGCTAAAATCACCCTAAAAACTAGGCTAGTTAAGATTGAATTGACAAAATAATATTTTCTCAACAAATATTTTCTGAGATTGTACACTAAAGTGAATTGGTCTTGTATAGTGGAGACACGAAACGGGATTTAGAGCCCCTATAACTAGGCTATTTACATGAGATGTAGACATATAACGGAGCTAAAATCCCCCTAAAAACTAGGCTAGTTAAGATTGAATTGACAAAATAATATTTTCTCAAAAAATATTTTCTGATATTGTTCACTAAAGTGAATTGGTCTTGTATAGTGGAGACACGAAACGGGATTTAGAACCCCTATAACTAGGCTATCTACACGAGATGTAGACATATAACAGAGCTAAAATCACCATAAAAACTAGGCTAGTTAAGATTGAATTGACAAAATAATATTTTCTCAATTTTGTTTTTCTGAGATTGTACACTAAAGTGAATTGGTCTTGTATAGTGGAGACACGAAACGGGATTTAGAGCCCCTATAACTAGGCTATCTACACGAGATGTAGACATATAACGGAGCTAAAATCCCCCTAAAAACTGGGCTAGTGTTAAGATTGAATTGACAAAATAATATTTTCTCAAAAATATATTGTCTGAGATTGTACACTTAAGTGAATTGGTCTTGTATAGTGGAGACACGAAACGGGATTTAGAGCCTCTATAACTAGGCTATCTACATGAGATGTAGACATATAACGGAGCTAAAATCCCCCTAAAAACTAGGCTAGTTAAGATTGAATTGACAAAATAATATTTTCTCAACAAATATTTTCTGAGATTGTACACTAAAGTGAATTGGTCTTGTATAGTGGAGACACGAAACGGGATTTAGAGCCCCTATAACTAGGCTATCTACATGAGATGTATACATATAATGGAGCTAAAATCACCCTAAAAACTAGGCTAGTTAAGATTGAATTGACAAAATAATATTTTCTCAAAAAATATTTTCTGAGATTGTACACTAAAGTGAATTGGTCTTGTATAGTGGAGACACGAAACGGGATTTAGAGCCTCTATAACTAGGCTATCTACACGAGATGTAGACATATAACGGAGCTAAAATCCCCCTAGAAACTAGGCTAGTTAAGATTGAATTGACAAAATAATATTTTCTCAAAAAATATTTTCTGAGATTGTACACTAAAGTGAATTGGTCTTGTATAGTGGAGACACGAAACGGGATTTAGAGCCCCTATAACTAGGCTATCTACACGAGATGTAGACATATAACGGAGCTAAAATCCCCCTAAAAACTGGGCTAGTGTTAAGATTGAATTGACAAAATAATATTTTCTCAAAAATATATTGTCTGAGATTGTACACTTAAGTGAATTGGTCTTGTATAGTGGAGACACGAAACGGGATTTAGAGCCTCTATAACTAGGCTATCTACACGAGACGTAGACATATAACGGAGCTAAAATCTCCCTAAAAACTAGGCTAGTTAAGATTGAATTGACAAAATAATATTTTCTCAAAAACATATTTTCTGAGATTGTACACTAAAGTGAATTGGTCTTGTATGGTGGAGACACGAAACGGGATTTAGAGCCCCTATAACTAGGCTATCTACATGAGATGTAAACATATAACGGAGCTAAAATCACCTTAAAAACTAGGCTAGTTAAGATTGAATTGACAAAATAATATTTTCTCAAAAAACATTTTCTGAGATTGTACACTAAAGTGAATTGGTCTTGTATAGTGGAGACACGAAACGGGATTTAGAGCCCCTATAACTAGGCTATCTACACGAGACGTAGACATATTTCGGAGCTAAAATCACCCTAAAAACTAGGCTAGTTAAGATTGAATTGACAAAATAATATTCTCTCAAAAAATATTTTCTGAGATTGTACACTAAAGTGAATTGGTCTTGTATAGTGGAGACACGAAACGGGATTTAGAGCCTCTATTACTTGGCTATCTACATGAGATGTAGACATATAGCGGAGCTAAAATCCCCCTAAAAACTAGGCTAGTTACGATTGAATTGACAAAATAATATTTTCTCAAAAAATATTATCTGAGATTGTACACTTAAGTGAATTGGTCTTGTATAGTGGAGACACGAAACGGGATTTAGAGCCTCTATAACTAGGCTATCTACACGAGACGTAGACATATAATTGAGGTATAATCACCGTAAAAACTAGGCTAGTTAAGATTGAATTGACAAAATAATATTTTCTCAATTTTGTTTTCTGAGATTGTACACTAAAGTGAATTGGTCTTGTATAGTGGAGACATAAAACGGGATTTAGAGCCTCTATAACTAGGCTATCTACACGAGATGTAGAAATATAATGGAGCTAAAATCACCCTAAAACTAGGCTAGTTAAGATTGAATTGACAAAATATTATTTTCTTAAAAAATATTTTCTGAGATTGTACACTAAAGTGAATTGGTCTTGTATAGTGGTAACACGAAACGGGATTTAGAGCCCCTATAACTAGGCTATCTACACGAGATGTAGACATATAATGGAGCTAAAATCACCCTAAAAACTAGGCTAGTTAAGATTGGATCGACAAAATAATATTTTCTCAAAAAATATTTTCTGAGATTGTTCACTAAAGTGAATTGGTCTTGTATAGTGGAGACACGAAACGGGATTTAGAGCCCCTATAACTAGGCTATCTACACGAGATGTAGACATATAACAGAGCTAAAATCACTCTAAAAACTAGGCTAGTTAAGATTGAATTGACAAAATAATATTTTCTCAAAAAATATTTTCTGAGATTGTACACTAAAGTGAATTGGTCTTGTATAGTGGAGACACGAAACGGGATTTAGAGCCCCTATAACTAGGCTATCTACATGAGATGTAGACATATAATGGAGCTAAAATCACCCTAAAAACTAGGCTAGTTAAGATTGAATTGACAAAATAATATTTTCTCAAAAAATATTTTCTGAGATTGTACACTAAAGTGAATTGGTCTTGTATAGTGGAGACACGAAACGGGATTTAGATCCTCTATAACTAGGCTATCTACACGAGACGTTGGCAAATAACAGAGCTAAAATCCCCCTAAAAACTAGGCTAGTTAAGATTGAATTGACAAAATAATATTTTCTCAAAAATAAATGTTCTGAGATTGTACACTAAAGTGAATTGGTCTTGTATGGTGGAGACACGACACGGGATTTAGAGCCTCTATAACTAGGCTATCTACACGAGACGTAGACATATAATTGAGCTAAAATCACCCTAAAAACTAGGCTTGTTAAGATTGAATTGACAAAATAATATTTTCTCAAAAAAAAATTATGAGATTGTTCACTAAAGTGAATTGGTCTTGTATAATGGAGACATAAAACAGGATTTAGAGCCTCTATAACTAGGCTATCTACACGAGATGTAGAAATATAATGGAGCTAAAATCACCCTAAAAACTAGGCTAGTTAAGATTGAATTGACAAAATAATATTTTCTCAAAAAAAAAAAAATCTGAGATTGTACACTGAAGTGAATTGGTCTTGTATGGTGGAGACACGAAACGGGATTTAGAGCCCCTATAACTAGGCTATTTATACGAGACGTAGACATATAACGGAGCTAAAATCCCCCTAAAAACTAGGCTAGTTAAGATTGAATTGACAAAATAATATTTTCTCAAAATAATATTTTCTGAGATTGTACACCAAAGTGAATTGGTCTTGTATAGTGGAGACACGTAACGGGATTTAGAGCCCCTATAATTAGGCTATCTACACGAGACGTAGACATATAACGAAGCTAAAACCACCTTAAAAACTAGGCTAGTTAAGATTGAATTGACAAACTAATATTTTCTCAAAACAAAAAATCTGAGATTGTACACTAAAGTGAATTGGTCTTGTATAGTGGAGACACGAAACGGGATTTAGAGCCCCTATAACTAGGCTATCTACATGAGATGTAGACATATAACGGAGCTAAAATCCCCCTAAAAACTAGGCTAGTTAAGATTGAATTGACAAAATAATATTTTCTCAAAAAATATTTTCTGAGATTGTACACTTAAGTGAATTGGTCTTGTATAGTGGAGACACGAAACAGGATTTAGAGCCTCTATAACTAGGCTATCTACACGAGACGTAGACATATAATTGAGCTAAAATCACCCTAAAAACTAGGCTAGTTAAGATTGAATTGACAAAATAATATTTTCTCAAAAAATATTTTCTGAGATTGCACACTAAAGTGAATTGGTCTTGTATAGTGGAGACATAAAACAGGATTTAGAGCCTCTATAACTAGGCTATCTACACGAGATGTAGAAATATAATGGAGCTAATATCACCCTATAAACTAGGCTAGTTAAGATTGAATTGACAAAATAATATTTTCTTAACAAATATTTTCTGAGATTGTACACTAAATTGAATTGGTCTTATATAGTGGTAACACGAAAGGGATTTAGAGCCCCTATAACTAGGCTATCTACACGAGATATAGACATATAATGGAGCTAAAATCACCATAAAAACTAGGCTAGTTAAGATTGAATTGACAAAATAATATTTTCTCAAAAAATATTTTCTGAGATTGTTCACTAAAGTGAATTGGTCTTATATAGTGGAGACACGAAACGGGATTTAGAGCCCCTATAACTAGGCTATCTACACGAGATGTAGACATATAACAGAGCTAAAATCACTCTAAAAACTAGGATAGTTAGGATTGAATTGACAACATAATATTTTCTCAATTTTTTTTTTCTGAGATTGTACACTAAAGTGAATTGGTCTTGTATAGTGGAGACACGAAACGGGATTTAGAGCCCCTATAACTAGGCTATCTACACGAGACGTAGACATATAACGGAGCTAAAATCACCCTAAAAACTAGGCTAGTTAAGATTGAATTGACAAACTAATATTTTCTCAAAAAAATATTTTCTGAGATTGTACACTAAAGTTAATTGGTCTTGTATAGTGGAGACACGAAACTGGATTTAGAGCCCCTATAACTAGGCTATCTACATGAGATGTAGACATATAACGGAGCTAAAATCCCCCTAAAAACTAGGCTAGTTAAGATTGAATTGACAAAATAATATTTTCTCAAAAAATATTTTCTGAGATTGTACACTAAAGTGAATTGGTCTTGTATAGTGGAGACACGAAACGGGATTTAGAGCCTCTATAACTAGGCTATCTACACGAGACGTAGACATATAATTGAGCTAAAATCACCCTAAAAACTAGGCTAGTTAAGATTGAATTGACAAAATAATATTTTCTCAAAAAATATTTTCTGAGATTGTACACTAAAGTGAATTGGTCTTGTATAGTGGAGACACGCAACGGGATTTAGAGCCCCTATAACTAGGTTATCTACAATCATGAGATGTAGACATATAATGGAGCTAAAATCACCCTAAATACTAGGCTAGTTAAAATTGAATTGACAAAATAATATTTTCTCAAAAAATATTTTCTGAGATTGTACACTAAAGTGAATTGGTCTTGTATAGTGGAGACACGAAACGGGATTTAGATCCTCTATAACTAGGCTATCTACACGAGACGTTGACAAATAACAGAGCTAAAATCCCCCTAAAAACTAGGCTAGTTAAGATTGAATTGACAAAATAATATTTTCTCAAAAACATATTTTCTGAGATTGTACACTAAAGTGAATTGGTCTTGTATGGTGGAGACACGAAAGGGATTTAGAGCCCCTATAACTAGGCTATCTACACGAGATGTAGACATATAATGGAGCTAAAATCACCCTAAAAACTAGGCTAGTTAAGATTGAATTGACAAAATAATATTTTCTCAAAAAATATTTTCTGAGATTGTTCACTAAAGTGAATTGGTCTTGTATAGTGGAGACACGAAACGGGATTTAGAGCCCCTATAACTAGGCTATCTACACGATATGTAGAAATATAATGGAGCTAAAATCACCCTAAAACTAGGCTAGTTAAGATTGAATTGACAAAATAATATTTTCTCAAAAAATATTTTCTGAGATTGTACACTTAAGTGAATTGGTCTTGTATAGTGGTAACACGAAACGGGATTTAGAATCCCCTATAACTAGGCTATCTACATGAGATGTAGACATATATCGGAGCTAAAATCACCCTAAAAACTAGGCTAGTTAAGATTGAATTGACAAAATAATATTCTCTCAAAAAATATTTTCTGAGATTGTACACTAAAGTGAATTGGTCTTGTATAGTGGAGACACGAAACGGGATTTAGAGCCTCTATTACTTGGCTATCTACATGAGATGTAGACATATAGCGGAGCTAAAATCCCCCTAAAAACTAGGCTAGTTACGATTGAATTGACAAAATAATATTTTCTCAAAAAATATTTTCTGAGATTGTACACTTAAGTGAATTGGTCTTGTATAGTGGAGACACGAAACGGGATTTAGAGCCTCTATAACTAGGCTATCTACACGAGACGTAGACATATAATTGAGGTATAATCACCCTAAAAACTAGGCTAGTTAAGATTGAATTGACAAAATAATATTTTCTCATTTTTTTTTCTTCTGAGATTGTACACTAAAGTGAATTGGTCTTGTATAGTGGAGACATAAAACAGGATTTAGAGCCTCTATAACTAGGCTATCTACACGAGATGTAGAAATATAATGGAGCTAAAATCACCCTAAAACTAGGCTAGTTAAGATTGAATTGACAAAATAATATTTTCTTAAAAAATATTTTCTGAGATTGTACACTAAAGTGAATTGGTCTTGTATAGTGGTAAAACGAAACGGGATTTAGAGCCCCTATAACTAGGCTATCTACACGAGATGTAGACATATAATGGAGCTAAAATCACCCTAAAAACTAGGCTAGTTAAGATTGAATCGACAAAATAATATTTTCTCAAAAAATATTTTCTGAGATTGTTCACTAAAGTGAATTGGTCTTGTATAGTGGAGACACGAAACGGGATTTAGAGCCCCTATAACTAGGCTATCTACACGAGATGTAGACATATAACAGAGCTAAAATCACTCTAAAAACTAGGCTAGTTAAGATTGAATTGACATAATAATATTTTCTCAAAAAATATTTTCTGAGATTGTACACTAAAGTGAATTGGTCTTGTATAGTGGAGACACGAAACGGGATTTAGAGCCCCTATAACTAGGCTATCTACATGAGATGTAGACATATAATGGAGCTAAAATCACCCTAAAAACTAGGCTAGTTAATATTGAATTGACAAAATAATATTTTCTCAAAAAATATTTTCTGAGATTGTACAATAAAGTGAATTGGTCTTGAATAGTGGAGACACGAAACGGGATTTAGATCCTCTATAACTAGGCTATCTACACGAGACGTTGGCAAATAACAGAGCTAAAATCCCCCTAAAAACTAGGCTAGTTAAGATTGAATTGACAAAATAATATTTTCTCAAAAATAAATGTTCTGAGATTGTACACTAAAGTGAATTGGTCTTGTATGGTGGCGACACGAAACGGGATTTAGAGCCTCTATAACTAGGCTATCTACACGAGACGTAGACATATAATTGAGCTAAAATCACCCTAAAAACTAGGCTTGTTAAGATTGAATTGACAAAATAATATTTTCTCAAAAAAAAATTCTGAGATTGTTCACTAAAGTGAATTGGTCTTGTATAGTGGAGACATAAAACAGGATTTAGAGCCTCTATAACTAGGCTATCTACACGAGATGTAGAAATATAATGGAGCTAAAATCACCCTAAAACTTGGCTAGTTAAGATTGAATTGACAAAATAATATTTTCTCAAAAAAAAAAATCTGAGATTGTACACTGAAGTGAATTGGTCTTGTATGGTGGAGACACGAAACGGGATTTAGAGCCCCTATAACTAGGTTATTTATACGAGACGTAGATATATAACGGAGCTAAAATCCCCCTAAAAACTAGGCTAGTTAAGATTGAATTGACAAAATAATATTTTCTCAAAATAATATTTTCTGAGATTGTACACCAAAGTGAATTGGTCTTGTATAGTGGAGACACGTAACGGGATTTAGAGCCCCTATAACTAGGCTATCTACACGAGACGTAGACATATAACGGAGCTAAAACCACCTTAAAAACTAGGCTAGTTAAGATTGAATTGACAAACTAATATTTTCTCAAAACAAAAAATCTGAGATTGTACACTAAAGTGAATTGGTCTTGTATAGTGGAGACACGAAACGGGATTTAGAGCCCCTATAACTAGGCTATCTACATGAGATGTAGAGATATAACGGAGCTAAAATCCCCCTAAAAACTAGGCTAGTTAAGATTGAATTGACAAAATAATATTTTCTCAAAAAATATTTTCTGAGATTGTACACTTAAGTGAATTGGTCTTGTATAGTGGAGACACGAAACAGGATTTAGAGCCTCTATAACTAGGCTATCTACACGAGACGTAGACATATAATTGAGCTAAAATCACCCTAAAAACTAGGCTAGTTAAGATTGAATTGACAAAATAATATTTTCTCAAAAAATATTTTCTGAGATTGTACACTAAAGTGAATTGGTCTTGTATAGTGGAGACATAAAACAGGATTTAGAGCCTCTATAACTAGGCTATCTACACGAGATGTAGAAATATAATGGAGCTAATATCACCCTATAAACTAGGCTAGTTAAGATTGTATTGACAAAATAATATTTTCTTAAAAAATATTTTCTGAGATTGTACACTAAATTGAATTGGTCTTATATAGTGGTAACACGAAAGGGATTTAGAGCCCCTATAACTAGGCTATCTACACGAGATGTAGACATATAATGGAGCTAAAATCACCATAAAAACTAGGCTAGTTAAGATTGAATTGACAAAATAATATTTTCTCAAAAAATATTTTCTGAGATTGTTCACTAAAGTGAATTGGTCTTATATAGTGGAGACACGAAACGGGATTTAGAGCCCCTATAACTAGGCTATCTACACGAGATGTAGACATATAACAGAGCTAAAATCACTCTAAAAACTAGGCTAGTTAGGATTGAATTGACAAAATAATATTTTCTCAATTTTGTTTTCTGAGATTGTACACTAAAGTGAATTGGTCTTGTATAGTGGAGACACGAAACGGGATTTAGAGCCCCTATAACTAGGCTATCTACACGAGACGTAGACATATAACGGAGCTAAAATCACCCTAAAAACTAGGCTAGTTAAGATTGAATTGACAAACTAATATTTTCTCAAAAAATATTTTCTGAGATTGTACACTAAAGTGAATTGGTCTTGTATAGTGGAGACACGAAACGGGATTTAGAGCCTCTATAACTAGGCTATCTACACGCGACTTAGACATATAATTGAGCAAAAATCACCCTACAAACTAGGCTAGTTAAGATTGAATTGACAAAATAATATTTTATCAAAAAATATTTTCTGAGATTGTACACTAAAGTGAATTGGTCTTGTATAGTGGAGACACGAAACGGGATTTAGAGCCCCTATAACTAGGCTATCTACAATCATGAGATGTAGACATATAATGGAGCTAAAATCACCCTAAAAACTAGGCTAGTTAAGATTGAATTGACAAAATAATATTTTCTCAAATTTTTTTTTCTGAGATTGTACACTAAAGTGAATTGGTCTTGTATAGTGGAGACACGAAACGGGATTTAGATCCTCTATAACTAGGCTATCTACACGAGACGTTGACAAATAACAGAGCTAAAATCCCCCTAAAAACTAGGCTAGTTAAGATTGAATTGACAAAATAATATTTTCTCAAAAAAAAATGTTCTGAGATTGTACACTAAAGTGAATTGGTCTTGTATGGTGGAGACACGAATCGGGATTTAGAGCCCCTATAACTAGGCCATTTATACGAGACGTAAACATATAACGGAGCTAAAATCCCCCTAAAAACTAGGCTAGTTAAGATTGAATTGACAAAATAATATTTTCTCAAAAACATATTTTCTGAGATTGTACACTAAAGTGAATTGGTCTTGTATGGTGGAGACACGAAAGGGATTTAGAGCCCCTATAACTAGGCTATCTACACGAGATGTAGACATATAATGGAGCTAAAATCACCCTAAAAACTAGGCTAGTTAAGATTGAATTGACAAAATAATATTTTCTCAAAAAATATTTTCTGAGATTGTTCACTAAAGTGAATTGGTCTTGTATAGTGGAGACACGAAACGGGATTTAGAGCCCCTATAACTAGGCTATCTACACGATATGTAGAAATATAATGGAGCTAAAATCACCCTAAAACTAGGCTAGTTAAGATTGAATTGACAAAATAATATTTTCTCAAAAAATATTTTCTGAGACTGTACACTAAAGTGAATTGGTCTTGTATAGTGGAGAAACGAAAAGGGATTTAGAGCCCCTATAACTAGGCTATCTACATGAGATGTAAACATATAACGGAGCTAAAATCACCTTAAAAACTAGGCTAGTTAAGATTGAATTGACAAAATAATATTTTCTCAAAAAACATTTTCTGAGATTGTACACTAAAGTGAATTGGTCTTGTATAGTGGAGACACGAAACGGGATTTAGAGCCTCTATTACTTGGCTATCTACATGAGATGTAGACATATAGCGGAGCTAAAATCCCCCTAAAAACTAGGCTAGTTACGATTGAATTGACAAAAAAATATTTTCTCAAAAAATATTTTCTGAGATTGTACACTAAAGTGAATTGGTCTTGTGTAGTGGAGACACGAAACGGGATTTAGAGCCTCTATAACTAGGCTATCTACACGAGACGTAGACATATAATTGAGGTATAATCACCCTAAAAACTAGGCTAGTTAAGATTGAATTGACAAAATATTATTTTCTCAATTTTTTTTTCTGAGATTGTACACTAAAGTGAATTGGTCTTGTATAGTGGAGACACGAAACAGGATTTAGAGCCTCTATAACTAGGCTATCTACACGAGATGTAGAAATATAATGGAGCTAAAATCACCCTAAAAACTAGGCTAGTTAAGATTGAATTGACAAAATAATATTTTCTCAAAAAAAAAATCTGAGATTGTACACTGAAGTGAATTGGTCTTGTATGGTGGAGACACGAAACAGGATTTAGAGCCCCTATAACTAGGCTATTTATACGAGACGTAGACATATAACGGAGCTAAAATCCCCCTAAAAACTAGGCTAGTTAAGATTGAATTGACAAAATAATATTTTCTCAAAATAATATTTTCTGAGATTGTACACCAAAGTGAATTGGTCTTGTATAGTGGAGACACGTAACGGGATTTAGAGCCCCTATAACTAGGCTATCTACACGAGACGTAGACATATAACGGAGCTAAAACCACCTTAAAAACTAGGCTAGTTAAGATTGAATTGACAAACTAATATTTTCTCAAAAAAAAAAATCTGAGATTGTACACTAAAGTGAATTGGTCTTGTATAGTGGAGACACGAAACGGGATTTAGAGCCCCTATAACTAGGCTATCTACATGAGATGTAGACATATAACGGAGCTAAAATCCCCCTAAAAACTAGGCTAGTTAAGATTGAATTGACAAAATAATATTTTCTCAAAAAATATTTTCTGAGATTGTACACTTAAGTGAATTGGTCTTGTATAGTGGAGACACGAAACAGGATTTAGAGCCTCTATAACTAGGCTATCTACACGAGACGTAGACATATAATTGAGCTAAAATCACCCTAAAAACTAGGCTAGTTAAGATTGAATTGACAAAATAATATTTTCTCAAAAAATATTTTCTGAGATTGTACACTAAAGTGAATTGGTCTTGTATAGTGGAAACATAAAACAGGATTTAGAGCCTCTATAACTAGGCTATCTACACGAGATGTAGAAATATAATGGAGCTAATATCACCCTATAAACTAGGCTAGTTAAGATTGAATTGACAAAATAATATTTTCTTAAAAAATATTTTCTGAGATTGTACACTAAATTGAATTGGTCTTATATAGTGGTAACACGAAAGGGATTTAGAGCCCCTATAACTAGGCTATCTACACGAGATGTAGACATATAATGGAGCTAAAATCACCATAAAAACTAGGCTAGTTAAGATTGAATTGACAAAATAATATTTTCTCAAAAAATATTTTCTGAGATTGTTCACTAAAGTGAATTGGTCTTATATAGTGGAGACACGAAACGGGATTTAGAGCCCCTATAACTAGGCTATCTACACGAGATGTAGACATATAACAGAGCTAAAATCACTCTAAAAACTAGGCTAGTTAGGATTGAATTGACAAAATAATATTTTCTCAATTTTGTTTTTCTGAGATTGTACACTAAAGTGAATTGGTCTTGTATAGTGGAGACACGAAACGGGATTTAGAGCCCCTATAACTAGGCTATCTACACGAGACGTAGACATATAACGGAGCTAAAATCACCCTAAAAACTAGGCTAGTTAAGATTGAATTGACAAACTAATATTTTCTCAAAAAAATATTTTCTGAGATTGTACACTAAAGTGAATTGGTCTTGTATAGTGGAGACACGAAACTGGATTTAGAGCCCCTATAACTAGGCTATCTACATGAGATGTAGACATATAACGGAGCTAAAATCCCCCTAAAAACTAGGCTAGTTAAGATTGAATTGACAAAATAATATTTTCTCAAAAAATATTTTCTGAGATTGTACACTAAAGTGAATTGGTCTTGTATAGTGGAGACACGAAACAGGATTTAGAGCCTCTATAACTAGGCTATCTACACGAGACGTAGACATATAATTGAGCTAAAATCACCCTAAAAACTAGGCTAGTTAAGATTGAATTGACAAAATAATATTTTCTCAAAAAATATTTTCTGAGATTGTACACTAAAGTGAATTGGTCTTGTATAGTGGAGACACGAAACGGGATTTAGAGCCCCTATAACTAGGCTATCTACAATCATGAGATGTAGACATATAATGGAGCTAAAATCACCCTAAAAACTAGGCTAGTTAAGATTGAATTGACAAAATAATATTTTCTCAAAAAATATTTTCTGAGATTGTACACTAAAGTGAATTGGTCTTGTATAGTGGAGACACGAAACGGGATTTAGATCCTATATAACTAGGTTATCTACACGAGACGTTGACAAATAACAGAGCTAAAATCCCCCTAAAAACTAGGCTAGTTAAGATTGAATTGACAAAATAATATTTTCTCAAAAAAAAAATGTTCTGAGATTGTACACTAAAGTGAATTGGTCTTGTATGGTGGAGACACGAAACGGGATTTAGAGCCCCTATAACTAGGCCATTTATACGAGACGTAGACATATAACGGAGCTAAAGTCCCCCTAAAAACTAGGCTAGTTAAGATTGAATTGACAAAATAATATTTTCTCAAAAACATATTTTCTGAGATTGTACACTAAAGTGAATTGGTCTTGTATGGTGGAGACACGAAAGGGATTTAGAGCCCCTATAACTAGGCTATCTACACGAGATGTAGACATATAATGGAGCTAAAATCACCCTAAAAACTAGGCTAGTTAAGATTGAATTGACAAAATAATATTTTCTCAAAAAATATTTTCTGAGATTGTTCACTAAAGTGAATTGGTCTTGTATAGTGGAGACACGAAACGGGATTTAGAGCCCCTATAACTAGGCTATCTACACGATATGTAGAAATATAATGGAGCTAAAATCACCCTAAAACTAGGCTAGTTAAGATTGAATTGACAAAATAATATTTTCTCAAAAAATATTTTCTGAGATTGTACACTTAAGTGAATTGGTCTTGTATAGTGGTAACACGAAACGGGATATAGAGCCCCTATAACTAGGCTATCTACATGAGATGTAGACATATATCGGAGCTAAAATCACCCTAAAAACTAGGCTAGTTAAGATTGAATTGACAAAATAATATTCTCTCAAAAAATATTTTCTGAGATTGTACACTAAAGTGAATTGGTCTTGTATAGTGGAGACACGAAACGGGATTTAGAGCCTCTATTACTTGGCTATCTACATGAGATGTAGACATATAGCGGAGCTAAAATCCCCCTAAAAACTAGGCTAGTTACGATTGAATTGACAAAATAATATTTTCTCAAAAAATATTTTCTGAGATTGTACACTTAAGTGAATTGGTCTTGTATAGTGGAGACACGAAACGGGATTTAGAGCCTCTATAACTAGGCTATCTACACGAGACGTAGACATATAATTGAGGTATAATCACCCTAAAAACTAGGCTAGTTAAGATTGAATTGACAAAATAATATTTTCTCAATTTTTTTTTCTGAGATTGTACACTAAAGTGAATTGGTCTTGTATAGTGGAGACATAAAACAGGATTTAGAGCCTCTATAACTAGGCTATCTACACGAGATGTAGAAATATAATGGAGCTAAAATCACCCTAAAACTAGGCTAGTTAAGATTGAATTGACAAAATAATATTTTCTTAAAAAATATTTTCTGAGATTGGACACTAAAGTGAATTGGTCTTGTATAGTGGTAAAACGAAACGGGATTTAGAGCCCCTATAACTAGGCTATCTACACGAGATGTAGACATATAATGGAGCTAAAATCACCCTAAAAACTAGGCTAGCTAAGATTGAATCGACAAAATAATATTTTCTCAAAAAATATTTTCTGAGATTGTTCACTAAAGTGAATTGGTCTTGTATAGTGGAGACACGAAACGTGATTTAGAGCCCCTATAACTAGGCTATCTACACGAGATGTAGACATATAACAGAGCTAAAATCACTCTAAAAACTAGGCTAGTTAAGATTGAATTGACAAAATAATATTTTCTCAAAAAATATTTTCTGAGATTGTACACTAAAGTGAATTGGTCTTGTATAGTGGAGACACGAAACGGGATTTAGAGCCCCTATAACTAGGCTATCTACATGAGATGTAGACATATAATGGAGCTAAAATCACCCTAAAAACTAGGCTAGTTAAGATTGAATTGACAAAATAATATTTTCTCAAAAAATATTTTCTGAGATTGTACACTAAAGTGAATTGGTCTTGTATAGTGGAGACACGAAACGGGATTTAGATCCTCTATAACTAGGCTATCTACACGAGACGTTGGCAAATAACAGAGCTAAAATCCCCCTAAAAACTAGGCTAGTTAAGATTGAATTGACAAAATAATATTTTCTCAAAAATAAATGTTCTGAGATTGTACACTAAAGTGAATTGGTCTTGTATGGTGGAGACACGAAACGGGATTTAGAGCCTCTATAACTAGGCTATCTACACGAGACGTAGACATATAATTGAGCTAAAATCACCCTAAAAACTAGGCTTGTTAAGATTGAATTGACAAAATAATATTTTCTCAAAAAAAAATTCTGAGATTGTTCACGAAAGTGGATTGGTCTTGTATAGTGGAGACATAAAACAGGATTTAGAGCCTCTATAACTAGGCTATCTACACGAGATGTAGAAATATAATGGAGCTAAAATCACCCTAAAAACTAGGCTAGTTAAGATTGAATTGACAAAATAATATTTTCTCAAAAAAAAAATCTGAGATTGTACACTGAAGTGAATTGGTCTTGTATGGTGGAGACACGAAACGGGATTTAGAGCCCCTATAACTAGGCTATTTATACGAGACGTAGACATATAACGGAGCTAAAATCCCCCTAAAAACTAGGCTAGTTAAGATTGAATTGACAAAATAATATGTTCTCAAAATAATATTTTCTGAGATTGTACACCAAAGTGAATTGGTCTTGTATAGTGGAGACACGTAACGGGATTTAGAGCCCCTATAACTAGGCTATCTACACGAGACGTAGACATATAACGGAGCTAAAACCACCTTAAAAACTAGGCTAGTTAAGATTGAATTGACAAACTAATATTTTCTCAAAAAAAAAAAATCTGAGATTGTACACTAAAGTGAATTGGTCTTGTATAGTGGAGACACGAAACGGGATTTAGAGCCCCTATAACTAGGCTATCTACATGAGATGTAGACATATAACGGAGCTAAAATCCCCCTAAAAACTAGGCTAGTTAAGATTGAATTGACAAAATAATATTTTCTCAAAAAATATTTTCTGAGATTGTACACTTAAGTGAATTGGTCTTGTATAGTGGAG
Source organism: Lithodes maja (assembly GCA_037953745.1). Taxonomy (NCBI): domain Eukaryota; kingdom Metazoa; phylum Arthropoda; class Malacostraca; order Decapoda; family Lithodidae; genus Lithodes; species Lithodes maja. The sequence continues at coordinate 40,746 of JBAKBP010004398.1, forward strand.
ACACGAAACAGGATTTAGAGCCTCTATAACTAGGCTATCTACACGAGACGTAGACATATAATTGAGCTAAAATCACCCTAAAAACTAGGCTAGTTAAGATTGAATTGACAAAATAATATTTTCTCAAAAAATATTTTCTGAGATTGTACACTAAAGTGAATTGGTCTTGTATAGTGGAGACATAAAACAGGATTTAGAGCCTCTATAACTAGGCTATCTACACGAGATGTAGAAATATAATGGAGCTAATATCACCCTATAAACTAGGCTAGTTAAGATTGAATTGACAAAATTATATTTTCTTAAAAAATATTTTCTGAGATTGTACACTAAATTGAATTGGTCTTATATAGTGGTAACACGAAAGGGATTTAGAGCCCCTATAACTAGGCTATCTACACGAGATGTAGACATATAATGGAGCTAAAATCACCATAAAAACTAGGCTAGTTAAGATTGAATTGACAAAATAATATTTTCTCAAAAAATATTTTCTGAGATTGTTCACTAAAGTGAATTGGTCTTATATAGTGGAGACACGAAACGGGATTTAGAGTCCCTATAACTAGGCTATCTACACGAGATGTAGACATATAACAGAGCTAAAATCACTCTAAAAACTAGGCTAGTTAGGATTGAATTGACAAAATAATATTTTCTCAATTTGTTTTTTCTGAGATTGTACACTAAAGTGAATTGGTCTTGTATAGTGGAGACACGAAACGGGATTTAGAGCCCCTATAACTAGGCTATCTACACGAGACGTAGACATATAACGGAGCTAAAATCACCCTAAAAACTAGGCTAGTTAAGATTGAATTGACAAACTAATATTTTCTCAAAAAATATTTTCTGAGATTGTACACTAAAGTGAATTGGTCTTGTATAGTGGAGACACGAAACGGGATTTAGAGCCTCTATAACTAGGCTATTTACACGAGACGTAGACATATAATTGAGCTAAAATCACCCTAAAAACTAGGCTAGTTAAGATTGAATTGACAAAATAATATTTTCTCAAAAAATATTTTCTGAGATTGTACACTAAAGTGAATTGGTTTTGTATAGTGGAGACACGAAACGGGATTTAGAGCCCCAATAACTAGGCTATCTACAATCATGAAATGTAGACATATAATGGAGCTAAAATCACCCTAAAAACTAGGCTAGTTAAGATTGAATTGACAAAATAATATTTTCTCAAAAAATATTTTCTGAGATTGTACACTAAAGTGAATTGGTCTTGTATAGTGGAGACACGAAACGGGATTTAGATCCTCTATAACTAGGCTATCTACACGAGACGTTGACAAATAACAGAGCTAAAATCCCCCTAAAAACTAGGCTAGTTAAGATTGAATTGACAAAATAATATTTTCTCAAAAAAAAATGTTCTTAGATTGTACACTAAAGTGAATTGGTCTTGTATAGTGGAGAAACGAAAAGGATTTAGAGCCCCTATAACTAGGCTATCTACATGAGATGTAAACATACAACGGAGCTAAAATCACCTTAAAAACTAGGCTAGTTAAGATTGAATTGACAAAATAATATTTTCTCAAAAAACATTTTCTGAGATTGTACACTAAAGTGAATTGGTCTTGTATAGTGGAGACACGAAAGGGATTTAGAGCCCCTATAACTAGGCTTTCTACACGAGATGTAGACATATAATGGAGCTAAAATCACCCTAAAAACTAGGCTAGTTAAGATTGAATTGACAAAATAATATTTTCTCAAAAAATATTTTCTGAGATTGTTCACTAAAGTGAATTGGTCTTGTATAGTGGAGACACGAAACGGGATTTAGAGCCCCTATAACTAGGCTATCTACACGATATGTAGAAATATAATGGAGCTAAAATCACCCTAAAACTAGGCTAGTTAAGATTGAATTGACAAAATAATATTTTCTCAAAAAATATTTTCTGAGATTGTACACTAAAGTGAATTGGTCTTGTATAGTGGAGAAACGAAAAGGGATTTAGAGCCCCTATAACTAGGCTATCTACATGAGATGTAAACATATAACGGAGCTAAAATCACCTTAAAAACTAGGCTAGTTAAGATTGAATTGACAAAATAATATTTTCTCAAAAAACATTTTCTGAGATTGTACACTAAAGTGAATTGGTCTTGTATAGTGGAGACACGAAACGGGATTTAGAGCCCCTATAACTAGGCTATCTACACGAGACGTAGACATATTTCGGAGCTAAAATCACCCTAAAAACTAGGCTAGTTAAGATTGAATTGACAAAATAATATTCTCTCAAAAAATATTTTCTGAGATTGTACACTAAAGTGAATTGGTCTTGTATAGTGGAGACACGAAACGGGATTTAGAGCCTCTATTACTTGGCTATCTACATGAGATGTAGACATATAGCGGAGCTAAAATCCCCCTAAAAACTAGGCTAGTTACGATTGAATTGACAAAATAATATTTTCTCAAAAAATATTATCTGAGATTGTACACTTAAGTGAATTGGTCTTGTGTAGTGGAGACACGAAACGGGATTTAGAGCCTCTATAACTAGGCTATCTACACGAGACGTAGACATATAATTGAGGTATAATCACCCTAAAAACTAGGCTAGTTAAGATTGAATTGACAAAATAATATTTTCTCAATTTTTTTTTCTGAGATTGTACACTAAAGTGAATTGGTCTTGTATAGTGGAGACATAAAACAGGATTTAGAGCCTCTATAACTAGGCTATCTACACGAGATGTAGAAATATAATGGAGCTAAAATCACCCAAAAACTAGGCTAGTTAAGATTGAATTGACAAAATAATATTTTCTTAAAAAATATTTTCTGAGATTGTACACTAAAGTGAATTGGTCTTGTATAGTGGTAACACGAAACGGGATTTAGAGCCCCTATAACTAGGCTATCTACACGAGATGTAGACATATAATGGAGCTAAAATCACCCTAAAAACTAGGCTAGTTAAGATTGAATCGACAAAATAATATTTTCTCAAAAAATATTTTCTGAGATTGTTCACTAAAGTGAATTGGTCTTGTATAGTGGAGACACGAAACGGGATTTAGAGCCCCTATAACTAGGCTATCTACACGAGATGTAGACATATAACAGAGCTAAAATCACTCTAAAAACTAGGCTAGTTAAGATTGAATTGACAAAATATTATTTTCTCAAAAAATATTTTCTGAGATTGTACACTAAAGTGAATTGGTCTTGTATAGTGGAGACACGAAACGGGATTTAGAGCCCCTATAACTAGGCTATCTACATGAGATGTAGACATATAATGGAGCTAAAATCACCCTAAAAACTAGGCTAGTTAAGATTGAATTGACAAAATAATATTTTCTCAAAAAATATTTTCTGAGATTGTACACTAAAGTGAATTGGTCTTGTATAGTGGAGACACGAAACGGGATTTAGATCCTCTATAACTAGGCTATCTACACGAGACGTTGGCAAATAACAGAGCTAAAATCCCCCTAAAAACTAGGCTAGTTAAGATTGAATTGACAAAATAATATTTTCTCAAAAATAAATGTTCTGAGATTGTACACTAAAGTGAATTGGTCTTGTATGGTGGAGACACGAAACGGGATTTAGAGCCTCTATAACTAGGCTATCTACACGAGACGTAGACATATAATTGAGCTAAAATCACCCTAAAAACTAGGCTTGTTAAGATTGAATTGACAAAATAATAGTTTCTCAAAAAAAAATTCTGAGATTGCTCACTAAAGTGAATTGGTCTTGTATAGTGGAGACATAAAACAGGATTTAGAGCCTCTATAACTAGGCTATCTACACGAGATGTAGAAATATAATGGAGCTAAAATCACCCTAAAAACTAGGCTAGTTAAGATTGAATTGACAAAATAATATTTTCTCAAAAAAATATTTTCTGAGATTGTACACTGAAGTGAATTGGTCTTGTATGGTGGAGACACGAAACGGGATTTAGAGCCCCTATAACTAGGCTATTTATACGAGACGTAGACATATAACGGAGCTAAAATCCCCCTAAAAACTAGGCTAGTTAAGATTGAATTGACAAAATAATATTTTCTCAAAAAATATTTTCTGAGATTGTACACTTAAGTGAATTGGTCTTGTATAGTGGAGACACGAAACAGGATTTAGAGCCTCTATAACTAGGCTATCTACACGAGACGTAGACATATAATTGAGCTAAAATCACCCTAAAAACTAGGCTAGTTAAGATTGAATTGACAAAATAATATTTTCTCAAAAAATATTTTCTGAGATTGTACACTAAAGTGAATTGGTCTTGTATAGTGGAGACATAAAACAGGATTTAGAGCCTTTATAACTAGGCTATCTACACGAGATGTAGAAATATAATGGAGCTAATATCACCCTAACCAGGCTAGTTAAGATTGAATTGACAAAATAATATTTTCTTAAAAAATATTTTCTGAGATTGTACACTAAATTGAATTGGTCTTATATAGTGGTAACACGAAAGGGATTTAGAGCCCCTATAACTAGGCTATCTACACGAGATGTACACATATAATGGAGCTAAAATCACCCTAAAAACTAGGCTAGTTAAGATTGAATTGACAAAATAATATTTTCTCAATTTTTTTTTTCTGAGATTGTACACTAAAGTGAATTGGTCTTGTATAGTGGAGACACGAAACGGGATTTAGAGCCCCTATAACTAGGCTATCTACACGAGACGTAGACATATAACGGAGCTAAAATCACCCTAAAAACTAGGCTAGTTAAGATTGAATTGACAAACTAATATTTTCTCAAAAAAATATTTTCTGAGATTGTACACTAAAGTGAATTGGTCTTGTATAGTGGAGACACGAAACGGGATTTAGAGCCCCTATAACTAGGCTATCTACATGAGATGTAGACATATAACGGAGCTAAAATCCCCCTAAAAACTAGGCTAGTTAAGATTGAATTGACAAAATAATATTTTCTCAAAAAATATTTTCTGAGATTGTACACTAAAGTGAATTGGTCTTGTATAGTGGAGACACGAAACGGGATTTAGAGCCTCTATAACTAGGCTATCTACACGAGACGTAGACATATAATTGAGCTAAAATCACCCTAAAAACTAGGCAAGTTTAGATTGAATTGACAAAATAATATTTTCTCAAAACATATTTTCTGAGATTGTACACTAAAGTGAATTGGTCTTGTATAGTGGAGACACGAAACGGGATTTAGAGCCCCTATAACTAGGCTATCTACAATCATGAGATGTAGACATATAATAGAGCTAAAATCACCCTAAAAACTAGGCTAGTTAAGATTGAATTGACAAAATAATATTTTCTCAAAAATATTTTCTGAGATTGTACACTAAAGTGAATTGGTCTTGTATAGTGGAGACACGAAACGGGATTTAGATCCTCTATAACTAGGCTATCTACACGAGACGTTGACAAATAACAGAGCTAAAATCCCCCTAAAAACTAGGCTAGTTAAGATTGAATTGACAAAATAATATTTTCTCAAAAAAAAATGTTCTGAGATTGTACACTAAAGTGAATTGGTCTTGTATGGTGGAAACACGAAACGGGATTTAGAGCCCCTATAACTAGGCCATTTATACGAGACGTAGACATATAACGGAGCTAAAATCCCCCTAAAAACTAGGCTAGTTAAGATTGAATTGACAAAAAAATATTTTCGCAACAAAATATTTTCTGAGATTGTACACTAAAGTGAATTGGTCTTGTATAGTGGAGACACGAAACGGGATTTAGAGCCCCTATAACTAGGCTATCTACACGAGACGTAGACATATAATGGAGCTAAAATCTAACTAAAAACTTGGCTAGTTAATGTTGAATTGACAAAATAATATTTTCTCAAAAAATATTTTCTGAGATTGTACACTAAAGTGGATTGGTCTTGTATAGTGGAGACACGAAACGGGATTTAGAGCCCCTATAACTAGGCTATCTACACGAGGTGTAGACATATAATGGACTTAAAATCACCCTATAAACTAGGCTAGTTAAGATTGAATTGACAAAATAATATTTTCTCAAAAAAATATTTTCTGAAATTGTACACTAAAGTGAATTGGTCTTGTATAGTGGAGACACGAAACGGGATTTAGAGCCTCTATAACTAGGCTATCTACACGAGACGTAGACATAAAATTGAGGTATAATCACCCTAAAAACTAGGCTAGTTAAGATTGAATTGACAAAATAATATTTTCTCAATTTGTTTTTCTGAGATTGTACGCTAAAGTGATTATTGGTCTTGTATAGTGGAGACATAAAACAGGATTTAGAGCCTCTATAACTAGGCTATCTACACGAGATGTAGAAATACAATGGAGCTAAAATCACCCTAAAAACTAGGCTAGTTAAGATTGAATTGACAAAATAATATTTTCTCAAAAAATATTTTCTGAGATTGTACACTTAAGTGAATTGGTCTTGTATAGTGGTAACACGAAACGGGATTTAGAGCCCCTATAACTAGGCTATCTACATGAGATGTAGACATATATCGGAGCTAAAATCACCCTAAAAACTAGGCTAGTTAAGATTGAATTGACAAAATAATATTCTCTCAAAAAATATTTTCTGAGATTGTACACTAAAGTGAATTGGTCTTGTATAGTGGAGACACGAAACGGGATTTAGAGCCTCTATTACTTGGCTATCTACATGAGATGTAGACATATAGCGGAGCTAAAATCCCCCTAAAAACTAGGCTAGTTACGATTGAATTGACAAAATAATATTTTCTCAAAAAATATTTTCTGAGATTGTACACTAAAGTGAATTGGTCTTGTATAGCGGAGACACGAAACGGGATTTAGAGCCCCTATAACTAGGCTATCTACACGAGACGTAGACATATAACGGAACTAAAATCCCCCTAAAAACTAGGCTAGTTAAGATTGAATTGACAAACTAATATTTTCTCAAAAAAATATTTTCTGCGATTGTACACTAAAGTGAATTGGTCTTGTATAGTGGAGACACGAAACGGGATTTAGAGCCTCTATAACTAGGCTATCTACACGAGACGTAGACATATAACGGAGCTAAAATCTCACTAAAAACTAGGCTAGTTAAGATTGAATTGACAAAATAATATTTTCTCAAAAAAATATTTTCTGAGATTGTACACAAAAGTGAATTGGTCTTGTATGGTGGAGACACGAAACGGGATTTAGAGCCCCTATAACTAGGCTATTTATACGAGACGTAAACATATAACGGAGATAAAAAAACAACTAAAAACTAGGTTAGTTAAGATTGAATTGACAAAATAATATTTTCTCAAAACAATATTTTCTGAGATTGTACACTATAGTGAATTGGTCTTGTACAGTGGAGACACGAAACGGGATTTAGAGCCCCTATAACTAGGCTATCTACACGAGACGTAGACATATAACGGAGCTAAAATCACCCTAAAAACTAGGCTAGTTAAGATTGAATTGACAAACTAATATTTTCTCAAAACAATATTTTCTGAGATTGTACACTAAAGTGAATTGGTCTTGTATAGTGGAGACACGAAACGGGATTTAGAGCCCCTATAACTAGGCTATCTATATGAGATTTAGATATATAACGGAGCTAAAATCACCCTAAAAACTAGGCTAGTTAAGATTGAATTGACAAAATAATATTTTCTCAAAAAATATTTTCTGAGATTGTACACTAAAGTGAATTGGTCTTGTATAGTGGAGACACGAAACGGGATTTAGAGACCCTATAACTAGGCTATCTACACGAGACGTAGACATATAACAGAGCTAAAATCACCCTAAAAACTAGGCTAGTTAAGATTGAATTGACAAAATAATATTTTCTCAAAAAATATTTTCTGAGATTGTACACTAAAGTGAATTGGTCTTGTATAGTGGAGACACGAAACGGGATTTAGAGCCCCTATAACTAGGCTATCTACACGAGATGGAGACATATAACGGAGCTAAAATCCCCCTAAAAACTAGGCTAGTGTTAAGATTGAATTGACAAAATAATATTTTCTAAAAAAAAAAAAATCTGAGATTGTACACTAAAGTGAATGGGTCTTGTATGGTGGAGACACGAAACGGGATTTAAAGCCCCTATAACTAGGCTATTTATTCGAGACGTAGACATATAACGGAGCTAAAATCCTCCTAAAAACTAGGCTAGTTAAGATTGAATTGACAAAATAATATTTTCTCAAAATAATATTTTCTGAGATTGTACACTAAAGTGAATTGGTCTTGTATAGTGGAGACACGAAACGGGATTTAGAGCCCCTATAACTAGGCTATCTACACGAGACGTAGACATATGACGGAGCTAAAATCACCCTAAAAACTAGGCTAGTTAAGATTGAATTGACAAACTAATATTTTCTCAAAAAAATATTTTCTGCGAGTGTACACTAAAGTGAATTGGTCTTGTATAGTGGAGACACGAAACGGGATTTAGAGCCCCTATAACTAGGCTATCTACATGAGATGTAGACATATAACGGAGCTAAAATCCCCCTAAAAACTAGGCTAGTTAAGATTGAATTGACAAAATAATATTTTCTCAAAAAATATTTTCTGAGATTGTACACTTAAGTGAATTGGTCTTGTATACTGGAGACACGAAACAGGATTTAGAGCCTCTATAACTAGGCTATCTACACGATACGTAGACATATAATTGAGCTAAAATCACCCTAAAAACTAGGCTAGTTAAGATTGAATTGACAAAATAATATTTTCTCAAAAAATATTTTCTGAGATTGTACACTAAAGTGAATTGGTCTTGTATAGTGGAGACACGAAACGGGATTTAGAGCCTCTATAACTAGGCTATCTACACGAGACGTAGACATATAACGGAGCTAAAATCTCCCTAAAAACTAGGCTAGTTAAGATTGAATTGACAAAATAATATTTTCTCAAATAAATATTTTCTGAGATTGTACACTAAAGTCAATTGGTCTTGTATGGTGGAGACACGAAACGGGATTTAGAGCCCCTATAACTAGGCTATTTATACGAGACGTAGACATATAACGGAGCTAAAATCCCCCTAAAAACTGGGCTAGTGTTAAGATTGAATTGACAAAATAATATTTTCTCAAAAATATATTGTCTGAGATTGTACACTTAAGTGAATTGGTCTTGTATAGTGGAGACACGAAACGGGATTTAGAGCCTCTATAACTAGGCTATCTACACGAGACGTAGACATATAACGGAGCTAAAATCTCCCTAAAAACTAGGCTAGTTAAGATTGAATTGACAAAATAATATTTTCTCAAAAACATATTTTCTGAGATTGTACACTAAAGTGAATTGGTCTTGTATGGTGGAGACACGAAACGGGATTTAGAGCCCCTATAACTAGGCTATCTACATGAGATGTAAACATATAACGGAGCTAAAATCACCTTAAAAACTAGGCTAGTTAAGATTGAATTGACAAAATAATATTTTCTCAAAAAACATTTTCTGAGATTGTACACTAAAGTGAATTGGTCTTGTATAGTGGAGACACGAAACGGGATTTAGAGCCCCTATAACTAGGCTATCTACACGAGACGTAGACATATTTCGGAGCTAAAATCACCCTAAAAACTAGGCTAGTTAAGATTGAATTGACAAAATAATATTCTCTCAAAAAATATTTTCTGAGATTGTACACTAAAGTGAATTGGTCTTGTATAGTGGAGACACGAAACGGGATTTAGAGCCTCTATTACTTGGCTATCTACATGAGATGTAGACATATAGCGGAGCTAAAATCCCCCTAAAAACTAGGCTAGTTACGATTGAATTGACAAAATAATATTTTCTCAAAAAATATTATCTGAGATTGTACACTTAAGTGAATTGGTCTTGTATAGTGGAGACACGAAACGGGATTTAGAGCCTCTATAACTAGGCTATCTACACGAGACGTAGACATATAATTGAGGTATAATCACCGTAAAAACTAGGCTAGTTAAGATTGAATTGACAAAATAATATTTTCTCAATTTTGTTTTCTGAGATTGTACACTAAAGTGAATTGGTCTTGTATAGTGGAGACATAAAACGGGATTTAGAGCCTCTATAACTAGGCTATCTACACGAGATGTAGAAATATAATGGAGCTAAAATCACCCTAAAACTAGGCTAGTTAAGATTGAATTGACAAAATATTATTTTCTTAAAAAATATTTTCTGAGATTGTACACTAAAGTGAATTGGTCTTGTATAGTGGTAACACGAAACGGGATTTAGAGCCCCTATAACTAGGCTATCTACACGAGATGTAGACATATAATGGAGCTAAAATCACCCTAAAAACTAGGCTAGTTAAGATTGAATCGACAAAATAATATTTTCTCAAAAAATATTTTCTGAGATTGTTCACTAAAGTGAATTGGTCTTGTATAGTGGAGACACGAAACGGGATTTAGAGCCCCTATAACTAGGCTATCTACACGAGATGTAGACATATAACAGAGCTAAAATCACTCTAAAAACTAGGCTAGTTAAGATTGAATTGACAAAATAATATTTTCTCAAAAAATATTTTCTGAGATTGTACACTAAAGTGAATTGGTCTTGTATAGTGGAGACACGAAACGGGATTTAGAGCCCCTATAACTAGGCTATCTACATGAGATGTAGACATATAATGGAGCTAAAATCACCCTAAAAACTAGGCTAGTTAAGATTGAATTGACAAAATAATATTTTCTCAAAAAATATTTTCTGAGATTGTACACTAAAGTGAATTGGTCTTGTATAGTGGAGACACGAAACGGGATTTAGATCCTCTATAACTAGGCTATCTACACGAGACGTTGGCAAATAACAGAGCTAAAATCCCCCTAAAAACTAGGCTAGTTAAGATTGAATTGACAAAATAATATTTTCTCAAAAATAAATGTTCTGAGATTGTACACTAAAGTGAATTGGTCTTGTATGGTGGAGACACGACACGGGATTTAGAGCCTCTATAACTAGGCTATCTACACGAGACGTAGACATATAATTGAGCTAAAATCACCCTAAAAACTAGGCTTGTTAAGATTGAATTGACAAAATAATATTTTCTCAAAAAAAAATTATGAGATTGTTCACTAAAGTGAATTGGTCTTGTATAATGGAGACATAAAACAGGATTTAGAGCCTCTATAACTAGGCTATCTACACGAGATGTAGAAATATAATGGAGCTAAAATCACCCTAAAAACTAGGCTAGTTAAGATTGAATTGACAAAATAATATTTTCTCAAAAAAAAAAAAATCTGAGATTGTACACTGAAGTGAATTGGTCTTGTATGGTGGAGACACGAAACGGGATTTAGAGCCCCTATAACTAGGCTATTTATACGAGACGTAGACATATAACGGAGCTAAAATCCCCCTAAAAACTAGGCTAGTTAAGATTGAATTGACAAAATAATATTTTCTCAAAATAATATTTTCTGAGATTGTACACCAAAGTGAATTGGTCTTGTATAGTGGAGACACGTAACGGGATTTAGAGCCCCTATAATTAGGCTATCTACACGAGACGTAGACATATAACGAAGCTAAAACCACCTTAAAAACTAGGCTAGTTAAGATTGAATTGACAAACTAATATTTTCTCAAAACAAAAAATCTGAGATTGTACACTAAAGTGAATTGGTCTTGTATAGTGGAGACACGAAACGGGATTTAGAGCCCCTATAACTAGGCTATCTACATGAGATGTAGACATATAACGGAGCTAAAATCCCCCTAAAAACTAGGCTAGTTAAGATTGAATTGACAAAATAATATTTTCTCAAAAAATATTTTCTGAGATTGTACACTTAAGTGAATTGGTCTTGTATAGTGGAGACACGAAACAGGATTTAGAGCCTCTATAACTAGGCTATCTACACGAGACGTAGACATATAATTGAGCTAAAATCACCCTAAAAACTAGGCTAGTTAAGATTGAATTGACAAAATAATATTTTCTCAAAAAATATTTTCTGAGATTGCACACTAAAGTGAATTGGTCTTGTATAGTGGAGACATAAAACAGGATTTAGAGCCTCTATAACTAGGCTATCTACACGAGATGTAGAAATATAATGGAGCTAATATCACCCTATAAACTAGGCTAGTTAAGATTGAATTGACAAAATAATATTTTCTTAACAAATATTTTCTGAGATTGTACACTAAATTGAATTGGTCTTATATAGTGGTAACACGAAAGGGATTTAGAGCCCCTATAACTAGGCTATCTACACGAGATATAGACATATAATGGAGCTAAAATCACCATAAAAACTAGGCTAGTTAAGATTGAATTGACAAAATAATATTTTCTCAAAAAATATTTTCTGAGATTGTTCACTAAAGTGAATTGGTCTTATATAGTGGAGACACGAAACGGGATTTAGAGCCCCTATAACTAGGCTATCTACACGAGATGTAGACATATAACAGAGCTAAAATCACTCTAAAAACTAGGATAGTTAGGATTGAATTGACAACATAATATTTTCTCAATTTTTTTTTTCTGAGATTGTACACTAAAGTGAATTGGTCTTGTATAGTGGAGACACGAAACGGGATTTAGAGCCCCTATAACTAGGCTATCTACACGAGACGTAGACATATAACGGAGCTAAAATCACCCTAAAAACTAGGCTAGTTAAGATTGAATTGACAAACTAATATTTTCTCAAAAAAATATTTTCTGAGATTGTACACTAAAGTTAATTGGTCTTGTATAGTGGAGACACGAAACTGGATTTAGAGCCCCTATAACTAGGCTATCTACATGAGATGTAGACATATAACGGAGCTAAAATCCCCCTAAAAACTAGGCTAGTTAAGATTGAATTGACAAAATAATATTTTCTCAAAAAATATTTTCTGAGATTGTACACTAAAGTGAATTGGTCTTGTATAGTGGAGACACGAAACGGGATTTAGAGCCTCTATAACTAGGCTATCTACACGAGACGTAGACATATAATTGAGCTAAAATCACCCTAAAAACTAGGCTAGTTAAGATTGAATTGACAAAATAATATTTTCTCAAAAAATATTTTCTGAGATTGTACACTAAAGTGAATTGGTCTTGTATAGTGGAGACACGCAACGGGATTTAGAGCCCCTATAACTAGGTTATCTACAATCATGAGATGTAGACATATAATGGAGCTAAAATCACCCTAAAAACTAGGCTAGTTAAGATTGAATTGACAAAATAATATTTTCTCAAAAAATATTTTCTGAGATTGTACACTAAAGTGAATTGGTCTTGTATAGTGGAGACACGAAACGGGATTTAGATCCTCTATAACTAGGCTATCTACACGAGACGTTGACAAATAACAGAGCTAAAATCCCCCTAAAAACTAGGCTAGTTAATATTGAATTGACAAAATAATATTTTTTCAAAAAAAAATGTTCTGAGATTGTACACTAAAGTGAATTGGTCTTGTATGGTGGAGACACGAAACGGGATTTAGAGCCCCTATAACTAGGCCATTTATACGAGACGTAGACATATAACGGAGCTAAAATCCCCCTAAAAACTAGGCTAGTTAAGATTGAATTGACAAAATAATATTTTCTCAAAAACATATTTTCTGAGATTGTACACTAAAGTGAATTGGTCTTGTATGGTGGAGACACGAAAGGGATTTAGATCCCCTATAACTAGGCTATCTACACGAGATGTAGACATATAATGGAGCTAAAATCACCCTAAAAACTAGGCTAGTTAAGATTGAATTGACAAAATAATATTTTCTCAAAAAATATTTTCTGAGATTGTTCACTAAAGTGAATTGGTCTTGTATAGTGGAGACACGAAACGGGATTTAGAGCCCCTATAACTAGGCTATCTACACGATATGTAGAAATATAATGGAGCTAAAATCACCCTAAAACTAGGCTAGTTAAGATTGAATTGACAAAATAATATTTTCTCAAAAAATATTTTCTGAGATTGTACACTTAAGTGAATTGGTCTTGTATAGTGGTAACACGAAACGGGATTTAGAGCCCCTATAACTAGGCTATCTACACGATATGTAGAAATATAATGGAGCTAAAATCACCCTAAAACTAGGCTAGTTAAGATTGAATTGACAAAATAATATTTTCTCAAAAAATATTTTCTGAGATTGTACACTTAAGTGAATTGGTCTTGTATAGTGGAGACACGAAACGGGATTTAGAGCCTCTATAACTAGGCTATCTACACGAGACGTAGACATATAATTGAGGTATAATCACCCTAAAAACTAGGCTAGTTAAGATTGAATTGACAAAATAATATTTTCTCAATTTTTTTTCTTCTGAGATTGTACACTAAAGTGAATTGGTCTTGTATAGTGGAGACATAAAACAGGATTTAGAGCCTCTATAACTAGGCTATCTACACGAGATGTAGAAATATAATGGAGCTAAAATCACCCTAAAACTAGGCTAGTTAAGATTGAATTGACAAAATAATATTTTCTTAAAAAATATTTTCTGAGATTGTACACTAAAGTGAATTGGTCTTGTATAGTGGTAAAACGAAACGGGATTTAGAGCCCCTATAACTAGGCTATCTACACGAGATGTAGACATATAATGGAGCTAAAATCACCCTAAAAACTAGGCTAGTTAAGATTGAATCGACAAAATAATATTTTCTCAAAAAATATTTTCTGAGATTGTTCACTAAAGTGAATTGGTCTTGTATAGTGGAGACACGAAACGGGATTTAGAGCCCCTATAACTAGGCTATCTACACGAGATGTAGACATATAACAGAGCTAAAATCACTCTAAAAACTAGGCTAGTTAAGATTGAATTGACATAATAATATTTTCTCAAAAAATATTTTCTGAGATTGTACACTAAAGTGAATTGGTCTTGTATAGTGGAGACACGAAACGGGATTTAGAGCCCCTATAACTAGGCTATCTACATGAGATGTAGACATATAATGGAGCTAAAATCACCCTAAAAACTAGGCTAGTTAAGATTGAATTGACAAAATAATATTTTCTCAAAAAATATTTTCTGAGATTGTACAATAAAGTGAATTGGTCTTGAATAGTGGAGACACGAAACGGGATTTAGATCCTCTATAACTAGGCTATCTACACGAGACGTTGGCAAATAACAGAGCTAAAATCCCCCTAAAAACTAGGCTAGTTAAGATTGAATTGACAAAATAATATTTTCTCAAAAATAAATGTTCTGAGATTGTACACTAAAGTGAATTGGTCTTGTATGGTGGCGACACGAAACGGGATTTAGAGCCTCTATAACTAGGCTATCTACACGAGACGTAGACATATAATTGAGCTAAAATCACCCTAAAAACTAGGCTTGTTAAGATTGAATTGACAAAATAATATTTTCTCAAAAAAAAATTCTGAGATTGTTCACTAAAGTGAATTGGTCTTGTATAGTGGAGACATAAAACAGGATTTAGAGCCTCTATAACTAGGCTATCTACACGAGATGTAGAAATATAATGGAGCTAAAATCACCCTAAAACTTGGCTAGTTAAGATTGAATTGACAAAATAATATTTTCTCAAAAAAAAAAATCTGAGATTGTACACTGAAGTGAATTGGTCTTGTATGGTGGAGACACGAAACGGGATTTAGAGCCCCTATAACTAGGCTATTTATACGAGACGTAGACATATAACGGAGCTAAAATCCCCCTAAAAACTAGGCTAGTTAAGATTGAATTGACAAAATAATATTTTCTCAAAATAATATTTTCTGAGATTGTACACCAAAGTGAATTGGTCTTGTATAGTGGAGACACGTAACGGGATTTAGAGCCCCTATAACTAGGCTATCTACACGAGACGTAGACATATAACGGAGCTAAAACCACCTTAAAAACTAGGCTAGTTAAGATTGAATTGACAAACTAATATTTTCTCAAAACAAAAAATCTGAGATTGTACACTAAAGTGAATTGGTCTTGTATAGTGGAGACACGAAACGGGATTTAGAGCCCCTATAACTAGGCTATCTACATGAGATGTAGACATATAACGGAGCTAAAATCCCCCTAAAAACTAGGCTAGTTAAGATTGAATTGACAAAATAATATTTTCTCAAAAAATAGTTTCTGAGATTGTACACTTAAGTGAATTGGTCTTGTATAGTGGAGACACGAAACAGGATTTAGAGCCTCTATAACTAGGCTATCTACACGAGACGTAGACATATAATTGAGCTAAAATCACCCTAAAAACTAGGCTAGTTAAGATTGAATTGACAAAATAATATTTTCTCAAAAAATATTTTCTGAGATTGTACACTAAAGTGAATTGGTCTTGTATAGTGGAGACATAAAACAGGATTTAGAGCCTCTATAACTAGGCTATCTACACGAGATGTAGAAATATAATGGAGCTAATATCACCCTATAAACTAGGCTAGTTAAGATTGTATTGACAAAATAATATTTTCTTAAAAAATATTTTCTGAGATTGTACACTAAATTGAATTGGTCTTATATAGTGGTAACACGAAAGGGATTTAGAGCCCCTATAACTAGGCTATCTACACGAGATGTAGACATATAATGGAGCTAAAATCACCATAAAAACTAGGCTAGTTAAGATTGAATTGACAAAATAATATTTTCTCAAAAAATATTTTCTGAGATTGTTCACTAAAGTGAATTGGTCTTATATAGTGGAGACACGAAACGGGATTTAGAGCCCCTATAACTAGGCTATCTACACGAGATGTAGACATATAACAGAGCTAAAATCACTCTAAAAACTAGGCTAGTTAGGATTGAATTGACAAAATAATATTTTCTCAATTTTGTTTTCTGAGATTGTACACTAAAGTGAATTGGTCTTGTATAGTGGAGACACGAAACGGGATTTAGAGCCCCTATAACTAGGCTATCTACACGAGACGTAGACATATAACGGAGCTAAAATCACCCTAAAAACTAGGCTAGTTAAGATTGAATTGACAAACTAATATTTTCTCAAAAAATATTTTCTGAGATTGTACACTAAAGTGAATTGGTCTTGTATAGTGGAGACACGAAACGGGATTTAGAGCCTCTATAACTAGGCTATCTACACGCGACTTAGACATATAATTGAGCAAAAATCACCCTAAAAACTAGGCTAGTTAAGATTGAATTGACAAAATAATATTTTATCAAAAAATATTTTCTGAGATTGTACACTAAAGTGAATTGGTCTTGTATAGTGGAGACACGAAACGGGATTTAGAGCCCCTATAACTAGGCTATCTACAATCATGAGATGTAGACATATAATGGAGCTAAAATCACCCTAAAAACTAGGCTAGTTAAGATTGAATTGACAAAATAATATTTTCTCAAATTTTTTTTTCTGAGATTGTACACTAAAGTGAATTGGTCTTGTATAGTGGAGACACGAAACGGGATTTAGATCCTCTATAACTAGGCTATCTACACGAGACGTTGACAAATAACAGAGCTAAAATCCCCCTAAAAACTAGGCTAGTTAAGATTGAATTGACAAAATAATATTTTCTCAAAAAAAAATGTTCTGAGATTGTACACTAAAGTGAATTGGTCTTGTATGGTGGAGACACGAATCGGGATTTAGAGCCCCTATAACTAGGCCATTTATACGAGACGTAAACATATAACGGAGCTAAAATCCCCCTAAAAACTAGGCTAGTTAAGATTGAATTGACAAAATAATATTTTCTCAAAAACATATTTTCTGAGATTGTACACTAAAGTGAATTGGTCTTGTATGGTGGAGACACGAAAGGGATTTAGAGCCCCTATAACTAGGCTATCTACACGAGATGTAGACATATAATGGAGCTAAAATCACCCTAAAAACTAGGCTAGTTAAGATTGAATTGACAAAATAATATTTTCTCAAAAAATATTTTCTGAGATTGTTCACTAAAGTGAATTGGTCTTGTATAGTGGAGACACGAAACGGGATTTAGAGCCCCTATAACTAGGCTATCTACACGATATGTAGAAATATAATGGAGCTAAAATCACCCTAAAACTAGGCTAGTTAAGATTGAATTGACAAAATAATATTTTCTCAAAAAATATTTTCTGAGACTGTACACTAAAGTGAATTGGTCTTGTATAGTGGAGAAACGAAAAGGGATTTAGAGCCCCTATAACTAGGCTATCTACATGAGATGTAAACATATAACGGAGCTAAAATCACCTTAAAAACTAGGCTAGTTAAGATTGAATTGACAAAATAATATTTTCTCAAAAAACATTTTCTGAGATTGTACACTAAAGTGAATTGGTCTTGTATAGTGGAGACACGAAACGGGATTTAGAGCCCCTATAACTAGGCTATCTACACGAGACGTAGACATATTTCGGAGCTAAAATCACCCTAAAAACTAGGCTAGTTAAGATTGAATTGACAAAATAATATTATCTCAAAAAATATTTTCTGAGATTGTACACTAAAGTGAATTGGTCTTGTATAGTGGAGACACGAAACGGGATTTAGAGCCTCTATTACTTGGCTATCTACATGAGATGTAGACATATAGCGGAGCTAAAATCCCCCTAAAAACTAGGCTAGTTACGATTGAATTGACAAAATAATATTTTCTCAAAAAATATTTTCTGAGATTGTACACTAAAGTGAATTGGTCTTGTGTAGTGGAGACACGAAACGGGATTTAGAGCCTCTATAACTAGGCTATCTACACGAGACGTAGACATATAATTGAGGTATAATCACCCTAAAAACTAGGCTAGTTAAGATTGAATTGACAAAATATTATTTTCTCAATTTTTTTTTCTGAGATTGTACACTAAAGTGAATTGGTCTTGTATAGTGGAGACACGAAACAGGATTTAGAGCCTCTATAACTAGGCTATCTACACGAGATGTAGAAATATAATGGAGCTAAAATCACCCTAAAAACTAGGCTAGTTAAGATTGAATTGACAAAATAATATTTTCTCAAAAAAAAAAATCTGAGATTGTACACTGAAGTGAATTGGTCTTGTATGGTGGAGACACGAAACAGGATTTAGAGCCCCTATAACTAGGCTATTTATACGAGACGTAGACATATAACGGAGCTAAAATCCCCCTAAAAACTAGGCTAGTTAAGATTGAATTGACAAAATAATATTTTCTCAAAATAATATTTTCTGAGATTGTACACCAAAGTGAATTGGTCTTGTATAGTGGAGACACGTAACGGGATTTAGAGCCCCTATAACTAGGCTATCTACACGAGACGTAGACATATAACGGAGCTAAAACCACCTTAAAAACTAGGCTAGTTAAGATTGAATTGACAAACTAATATTTTCTCAAAAAAAATAATCTGAGATTGTACACTAAAGTGAATTGGTCTTGTATAGTGGAGACACGAAACGGGATTTAGAGCCCCTATAATTAGGCTATCTACATGAGATGTAGACATATAACGGAGCTAAAATCCCCCTAAAAACTAGGCTAGTTAAGATTGAATTGACAAAATAATATTTTCTCAAAAAATATTTTCTGAGATTGTACACTTAAGTGAATTGGTCTTGTATAGTGGAGACACGAAACAGGATTTAGAGCCTCTATAACTAGGCTATCTACACGAGACGTAGACATATAATTGAGCTAAAATCACCCTAAAAACTAGGCTAGTTAAGATTGAATTGACAAAATAATATTTTCTCAAAAAATATTTTCTGAGATTGTACACTAAAGTGAATTGGTCTTGTATAGTGGAGACATAAAACAGGATTTAGAGCCTCTATAACTAGGCTATCTACACGAGATGTAGAAATATAATGGAGCTAATATCACCCTATAAACTAGGCTAGTTAAGATTGAATTGACAAAATAATATTTTCTTAAAAAATATTTTCTGAGATTGTACACTAAATTGAATTGGTCTTATATAGTGGTAACACGAAAGGGATTTAGAGCCCCTATAACTAGGCTATCTACACGAGATGTAGACATATAATGGAGCTAAAATCACCATAAAAACTAGGCTAGTTAAGATTGAATTGACAAAATAATATTTTCTCAAAAAATATTTTCTGAGATTGTTCACTAAAGTGAATTGGTCTTATATAGTGGAGACACGAAACGGGATTTAGAGCCCCTATAAATAGGCTATCTACACGAGATGTAGACATATAACAGAGCTAAAATCACTCTAAAAACTAGGCTAGTTAGGATTGAATTGACAAAATAATATTTTCTCAATTTTGTTTTTCTGAGATTGTACACTAAAGTGAATTGGTCTTGTATAGTGGAGACACGAAACGGGATTTAGAGCCCCTATAACTAGGCTATCTACACGAGACGTAGACATATAACGGAGCTAAAATCACCCTAAAAACTAGGCTAGTTAAGATTGAATTGACAAACTAATATTTTCTCAAAAAAATATTTTCTGAGATTGTACACTAAAGTGAATTGGTCTTGTATAGTGGAGACACGAAACTGGATTTAGAGCCCCTATAACTAGGCTATCTACATGAGATGTAGACATATAACGGAGCTAAAATCCCCCTAAAAACTAGGCTAGTTAAGATTGAATTGACAAAATAATATTTTCTCAAAAAATATTTTCTGAGATTGTACACTAAAGTGAATTGGTCTTGTATAGTGGAGACACGAAACGGGATTTAGAGCCTCTATAACTAGGCTATCTACACGAGACGTAGACATATAATTGAGCTAAAATCACCCTAAACACTAGGCTAGTTAAGATTGAATTGACAAAATAATATTTTCTCAAAAAATATTTTCTGAGATTGTACACTAAAGTGAATTGGTCTTGTATAGTGGAGACACGAAACGGGATTTAGAGCCCCTATAACTAGGCTATCTACAATCATGAGATGTAGACATATAATGGAGCTAAAATCACCCTAAAAACTAGGCTAGTTAAGATTGAATTGACAACATAATATTTTCTCAAAAAATATTTTCTGAGATTGTACACTAAAGTGAATTGGTCTTGTATAGTGGAGACACGAAACGGGATTTAGATCCTATATAACTAGGTTATCTACACGAGACGTTGACAAATAACAGAGCTAAAATCCCCCTAAAAACTAGGCTAGTTAAGATTGAATTGACAAAATAATATTTTCTCAAAAAAAAAATGTTCTGAGATTGTACACTAAAGTGAATTGGTCTTGTATGGTGGAGACACGAAACGGGATTTAGAGCCCCTATAACTAGGCCATTTATACGAGACGTAGACATATAACGGAGCTAAAATCCCCCTAAAAACTAGGCTAGTTAAGATTGAATTGACAAAATAATATTTTCTCAAAAACATATTTTCTGAGATTGTACACTAAAGTGAATTGGTCTTGTATGGTGGAGACACGAAAGGGATTTAGAGCCCCTATAACTAGGCTATCTACACGAGATGTAGACATATAATGGAGCTAAAATCACCCTAAAAACTAGGCTAGTTAAGATTGAATTGACAAAATAATATTTTCTCAAAAAATATTTTCTGAGATTGTTCACTAAAGTGAATTGGTCTTGTATAGTGGAGACACGAAACGGGATTTAGAGCCCCTATAACTAGGCTATCTACACGATATGTAGAAATATAATGGAGCTAAAATCACCCTAAAACTAGGCTAGTTAAGATTGAATTGACAAAATAATATTTTCTCAAAAAATATTTTCTGAGATTGTACACTTAAGTGAATTGGTCTTGTATAGTGGTAACACGAAACGGGATTTAGAGCCCCTATAACTAGGCTATCTACATGAGATGTAGACATATATCGGAGCTAAAATCACCCTAAAAACTAGGCTAGTTAAGATTGAATTGACAAAATAATATTCTCTCAAAAAATATTTTCTGAGATTGTACACTAAAGTGAATTGGTCTTGTATAGTGGAGAAACGAAAAGGGATTTAGAGCCCCTATAACTAGGCTATCTACATGAGATGTAAACATACAACGGAGCTAAAATCACCTTAAAAACTAGGCTAGTTAAGATTGAATTGACAAAATAATATTTTCTCAAAAAACATTTTCTGAGATTGTACACTAAAGTGAATTGGTCTTGTATAGTGGAGACACGAAACGGGATTTAGAGCCCCTATAACTAGGCTATCTACACGAGACGTAGACATATTTCGGAGCTAAAATCACCCTAAAAACTAGGCTAGTTAAGATTGAATTGACAAAATAATATTCTCTCAAAAAATATTTTCTGAGATTGTACACTAAAGTGAATTGGTCTTGTATAGTGGAGACACGAAACGGGATTTAGAGCCTCTATTACTTGGCTATCTACATGAGATGTAGACATATAGCGGAGCTAAAATCCCCCTAAAAACTAGGCTAGTTACGATTGAATTGACAAAATAATATTTTCTCAAAAAATATTTTCTGAGATTGTACACTTAAGTGAATTGGTCTTGTATAGTGGAGACACGAAACGGGATTTAGAGCCTCTATAACTAGGCTATCTACACGAGACGTAGACATATAATTGAGGTATAATCACCCTAAAAACTAGGCTAGTTAAGATTGAATTGACAAAATAATATTTTCTTAAAAAATATTTTCTGAGATTGGACACTAAAGTGAATTGGTCTTGTATAGTGGTAAAACGAAACGGGATTTAGAGCCCCTATAACTAGGCTATCTACACGAGATGTAGACATATAATGGAGCTAAAATCACCCTAAAAACTAGGCTAGTTAAGATTGAATCGACAAAATAATATTTTCTCAAAAAATATTTTCTGAGATTGTTCACTAAAGTGAATTGGTCTTGTATAGTGGAGACACGAAACGGGATTTAGAGCCCCTATAACTAGGCTATCTACACGAGATGTAGACATATAACAGAGCTAAAATCACTCTAAAAACTAGGCTAGTTAAGATTGAATTGACAAAATAATATTTTCTCAAAAAATATTTTCTGAGATTGTACACTAAAGTGAATTGGTCTTGTATAGTGGAGACACGAAACGGGATTTAGAGCCCCTATAACTAGGCTATCTACATGAGATGTAGACATATAATGGAGCTAAAATCACCCTAAAAACTAGGCTAGTTAAGATTGAATTGACAAAATAATATTTTCTCAAAAAATATTTTCTGAGATTGTACACTAAAGTGAATTGGTCTTGTATAGTGGAGACACGAAACGGGATTTAGATCCTCTATAACTAGGCTATCTACACGAGACGTTGGCAAATAACAGAGCTAAAATCCCCCTAAAAACTAGGCTAGTTAAGATTGAATTGACAAAATAATATTTTCTCAAAAATAAATGTTCTGAGATTGTACACTAAAGTGAATTGGTCTTGTATGGTGGAGACACGAAACGGGATTTAGAGCCTCTATAACTAGGCTATCTACACGAGACGTAGACATATAATTGAGCTAAAATCACCCTAAAAACTAGGCTTGTTAAGATTGAATTGACAAAATAATATTTTCTCAAAAAAAAATTCTGAGATTGTTCACGAAAGTGGATTGGTCTTGTATAGTGGAGACATAAAACAGGATTTAGAGCCTCTATAACTAGGCTATCTACACGAGATGTAGAAATATAATGGAGCTAAAATCACCCTAAAAACTAGGCTAGTTAAGATTGAATTGACAAAATAATATTTTCTCAAAAAAAAAATCTGAGATTGTACACTGAAGTGAATTGGTCTTGTATGGTGGAGACACGAAACGGGATTTAGAGCCCCTATAACTAGGCTATTTATACGAGACGTAGACATATAACGGAGCTAAAATCCCCCTAAAAACTAGGCTAGTTAAGATTGAATTGACAAAATAATATGTTCTCAAAATAATATTTTCTGAGATTGTACACCAAAGTGAATTGGTCTTGTATAGTGGAGACACGTAACGGGATTTAGAGCCCCTATAACTAGGCTATCTACACGAGACGTAGACATATAACGGAGCTAAAACCACCTTAAAAACTAGGCTAGTTAAGATTGAATTGACAAACTAATATTTTCTCAAAAAAAAAAAATCTGAGATTGTACACTAAAGTGAATTGGTCTTGTATAGTGGAGACACGAAACGGGATTTAGAGCCCCTATAACTAGGCTATCTACATGAGATGTAGACATATAACGGAGCTAAAATCCCCCTAAAAACTAGGCTAGTTAAGATTGAATTGACAAAATAATATTTTCTCAAAAAATATTTTCTGAGATTGTACACTTAAGTGAATTGGTCTTGTATAGTGGAGACACGAAACAGGATTTAGAGCCTCTATAACTAGGCTATCTACACGAGACGTAGACATATAATTGAGCTAAAATCACCCTAAAAACTAGGCTAGTTAAGATTGAATTGACAAAATAATATTTTCTCAAAAAATATTTTCTGAGATTGTACACTAAAGTGAATTGGTCTTGTATAGTGGAGACATAAAACAGGATTTAGAGCCTCTATAACTAGGCTATCTACACGAGATGTAGAAATATAATGGAGCTAATATCACCCTATAAACTAGGCTAGTTAAGATTGAATTGACAAAATTATATTTTCTTAAAAAATATTTTCTGAGATTGTACACTAAATTGAATTGGTCTTATATAGTGGTAACACGAAAGGGATTTAGAGCCCCTATAACTAGGCTATCTACACGAGATGTAGACATATAATGGAGCTAAAATCACCATAAAAACTAGGCTAGTTAAGATTGAATTGACAAAATAATATTTTCTCAAAAAATATTTTCTGAGATTGTTCACTAAAGTGAATTGGTCTTATATAGTGGAGACACGAAACGGGATTTAGAGTCCCTATAACTAGGCTATCTACACGAGATGTAGACATATAACAGAGCTAAAATCACTCTAAAAACTAGGCTAGTTAGGATTGAATTGACAAAATAATATTTTCTCAATTTGTTTTTTCTGAGATTGTACACTAAAGTGAATTGGTCTTGTATAGTGGAGACACGAAACGGGATTTAGAGCCCCTATAACTAGGCTATCTACACGAGACGTAGACATATAACGGAGCTAAAATCACCCTAAAAACTAGGCTAGTTAAGATTGAATTGACAAACTAATATTTTCTCAAAAAATATTTTCTGAGATTGTACACTAAAGTGAATTGGTCTTGTATAGTGGAGACACGAAACGGGATTTAGAGCCTCTATAACTAGGCTATCTACACGAGACGTAGACATATAATTGAGCTAAAATCACCCTAAAAACTAGGCTAGTTAAGATTGAATTGACAAAATAATATTTTCTCAAAAAATATTTTCTGAGATTGTACACTAAAGTGAATTGGTTTTGTATAGTGGAGACACGAAACGGGATTTAGAGCCCCAATAACTAGGCTATCTACAATCATGAAATGTAGACATATAATGGAGCTAAAATCACCCTAAAAACTAGGCTAGTTAAGATTGAATTGACAAAATAATATTTTCTCAAAAAATATTTTCTGAGATTGTACACTAAAGTGAATTGGTCTTGTATAGTGGAGACACGAAACGGGATTTAGATCCTCTATAACTAGGCTATCTACACGAGACGTTGACAAATAACAGAGCTAAAATCCCCCTAAAAACTAGGCTAGTTAAGATTGAATTGACAAAATAATATTTTCTCAAAAAAAAATGTTCTGAGATTGTACACTAAAGTGAATTGGTCTTGTATAGTGGAGAAACGAAAAGGATTTAGAGCCCCTATAACTAGGCTATCTACATGAGATGTAAACATACAACGGAGCTAAAATCACCTTAAAAACTAGGCTAGTTAAGATTGAATTGACAAAATAATATTTTCTCAAAAAACATTTTCTGAGATTGTACACTAAAGTGAATTGGTCTTGTATAGTGGAGACACGAAAGGGATTTAGAGCCCCTATAACTAGGCTTTCTACACGAGATGTAGACATATAATGGAGCTAAAATCACCCTAAAAACTAGGCTAGTTAAGATTGAATTGACAAAATAATATTTTCTCAAAAAATATTTTCTGAGATTGTTCACTAAAGTGAATTGGTCTTGTATAGTGGAGACACGAAACGGGATTTAGAGCCCCTATAACTAGGCTATCTACACGATATGTAGAAATATAATGGAGCTAAAATCACCCTAAAACTAGGCTAGTTAAGATTGAATTGACAAAATAATATTTTCTCAAAAAATATTTTCTGAGATTGTACACTAAAGTGAATTGGTCTTGTATAGTGGAGAAACGAAAAGGGATTTAGAGCCCCTATAACTAGGCTATCTACATGAGATGTAAACATATAACGGAGCTAAAATCACCTTAAAAACTAGGCTAGTTAAGATTGAATTGACAAAATAATATTTTCTCAAAAAACATTTTCTGAGATTGTACACTAAAGTGAATTGGTCTTGTATAGTGGAGACACGAAACGGGATTTAGAGCCCCTATAACTAGGCTATCTACACGAGACGTAGACATATTTCGGAGCTAAAATCACCCTAAAAACTAGGCTAGTTAAGATTGAATTGACAAAATAATATTCTCTCAAAAAATATTTTCTGAGATTGTACACTAAAGTGAATTGGTCTTGTATAGTGGAGACACGAAACGGGATTTAGAGCCTCTATTACTTGGCTATCTACATGAGATGTAGACATATAGCGGAGCTAAAATCCCCCTAAAAACTAGGCTAGTTACGATTGAATTGACAAAATAATATTTTCTCAAAAAATATTATCTGAGATTGTACACTTAAGTGAATTGGTCTTGTGTAGTGGAGACACGAAACGGGATTTAGAGCCTCTATAACTAGGCTATCTACACGAGACGTAGACATATAATTGAGGTATAATCACCCTAAAAACTAGGCTAGTTAAGATTGAATTGACAAAATAATATTTTCTCAATTTTTTTTTCTGAGATTGTACACTAAAGTGAATTGGTCTTGTATAGTGGAGACATAAAACAGGATTTAGAGCCTCTATAACTAGGCTATCTACACGAGATGTAGAAATATAATGGAGCTAAAATCACCCAAAAACTAGGCTAGTTAAGATTGAATTGACAAAATAATATTTTCTTAAAAAATATTTTCTGAGATTGTACACTAAAGTGAATTGGTCTTGTATAGTGGTAACACGAAACGGGATTTAGAGCCCCTATAACTAGGCTATCTACACGAGATGTAGACATATAATGGAGCTAAAATCACCCTAAAAACTAGGCTAGTTAAGATTGAATCGACAAAATAATATTTTCTCAAAAATATTTTCTGAGATTGTTCACTAAAGTGAATTGGTCTTGTATAGTGGAGACACGAAACGGGATTTAGAGCCCCTATAACTAGGCTATCTACACGAGATGTAGACATATAACAGAGCTAAAATCACTCTAAAAACTAGGCTAGTTAAGATTGAATTGACAAAATAATATTTTCTCAAAAAATATTTTCTGAGATTGTACACTAAAGTGAATTGGTCTTGTATAGTGGAGACACGAAACGGGATTTAGAGCCCCTATAACTAGGCTATCTACATGAGATGTAGACATATAATGGAGCTAAAATCACCCTAAAAACTAGGCTAGTTAAGATTGAATTGACAAAATAATATTTTCTCAAAAAATATTTTCTGAGATTGTACACTAAAGTGAATTGGTCTTGTATAGTGGAGACACGAAACGGGATTTAGATCCTCTATAACTAGGCTATCTACACGAGACGTTGGCAAATAACAGAGCTAAAATCCCCCTAAAAACTAGGCTAGTTAAGATTGAATTGACAAAATAATATTTTCTCAAAAATAAATGTTCTGAGATTGTACACTAAAGTGAATTGGTCTTGTATGGTGGAGACACGAAACGGGATTTAGAGCCTCTATAACTAGGCTATCTACACGAGACGTAGACATATAATTGAGCTAAAATCACCCTAAAAACTAGGCTTGTTAAGATTGAATTGACAAAATAATAGTTTCTCAAAAAAAAATTCTGAGATTGCTCACTAAAGTGAATTGGTCTTGTATAGTGGAGACATAAAACAGGATTTAGAGCCTCTATAACTAGGCTATCTACACGAGATGTAGAAATATAATGGAGCTAAAATCACCCTAAAAACTAGGCTAGTTAAGATTGAATTGACAAAATAATATGTTCTCAAAAAAATATTTTCTGAGATTGTACACTGAAGTGAATTGGTCTTGTATGGTGGAGACACGAAACGGGATTTAGAGCCCCTATAACTAGGCTATTTATACGAGACGTAGACATATAACGGAGCTAAAATCCCCCTAAAAACTAGGCTAGTTAAGATTGAATTGACAAAATAATATTTTCTCAAAATAATATTTTCTGAGATTGTACACCAAAGTGAATTGGTCTTGTATAGTGGAGACACGTAACGGGATTTAGAGCCCCTATAACTAGGCTATCTACACGAGACGTAGACATATAACGGAGCTAAAATCACCTTAAAAACTAGGCTAGTTAAGATTGAATTGACAAACTAATATTTTCTCAAAAAAAAAAATATGAGATTGTACACTAAAGTGAATTGGTCTTGTATAGTGGAGACACGAAACGGGATTTAGAGCCCCTATAACTAGGCTATCTACATGAGATGTAGACATATAACTGAGCTAAAATCCCCCTAAAAACTAGGCTAGTTAAGATTGAATTGACAAAATAATATTTTCTCAAATAAATATTTTCTGAGATTGTACACTAAAGTCAATTGGTCTTGTATGGTGGAGACACGAAACGGGATTTAGAGCCCCTATAACTAGGCTATTTATACGAGACGTAGACATATAACGGAGCTAAAATCCCCCTAAAAACTAGGCTAGTTAAGATTGAATTGACAAAATAATATTTTCTCAAAAAAATAATTTCTGAGATTATACACTAAAGTGAATTGGTCTTGTATAAGTGGAGACACGAAATGGATTTAGAGCCCCTATAACTAGGCTATCTACATGAGATGTAGACATATAACGGAGCTAAAACCCCCTAAAAACTAGGCTAGTGTTAAGATTGAATTGACAAAATAATATGTTCTCAAACAAATATTTTCTGAGATTGTACACTTAAGTGAATTGGTCTTGTATAGTGGAGACACGAAACGGGATTTAGAGCCTCTATAACTAGGCTATCTACACGAGACATAGACATAATATTATAACGGAGCTAAAATCTCCCTAAAAACTAGGCTAGTTAAGATTGAATTGACAAAATAATATTTTCTCAACAAAATATTTTATGAGATTGTACACTAAAGTGAATTGGTCTTGTATGGTGGAGACACGTAACGGGATTTAGAGCCCCAATAAGTAGGATATTTATACGAGACGTAGACATATAACGGAGATAAACAAAACACTAAAAACTAGGTTAGTTAAGATTGAATTGACAAAATAATATTTTCTCAAAACAATATTTTCTGAGATTGTACACTATAGTGAATTGGTCTTGTATAGTGGAGACACGAAACGGGATTTAGAGCCCCTATAACTAGGCTATCTACACGAGACGTAGACATATAACGGAGCTAAAATCACCCTAAAAACTAGGCTAGTTAAGATTGAATTGACAAACTAATATTTTCTCAAAACAATATTTTCTGAGATTGTACACTAAAGTGAATTGGTCTTGTATAGTGGAGACACGAAACGGGATTTAGAGCCCCTATAACTAGGCTATCTATATGAGATTTAGATATATAACGGAGCTAAAATCACCCTAAAAACTAGGCTAGTTAAGATTGAATTGACAAAATATTATTTTCTCAAAAAATATTTTCTGAGATTGTACACTAAAGTGAATTGGTCTTGTATAGTGGAGGGCTAAAATCACTCTAAAAACTAGGCTAGTTAAGATTGAATTGACAAAATAATATTTTCTCAACAAATATTTTCTGAGATTGTACACTAAAGTAAATTGGTCTTGTATAGTGGAGACACGAAACGGGATTTAGAGCCCCTATAACTAGGTTATCTACATGAGATGTAGACATATAATGGAGCTAAAATCACCCTAAAAACTTGGCTAGTTAAGATTGAATTGACAAAATAATATTTTCTCAACAAAATATTTTCTGAAATTGTACACTAAAGTGAATTGGTCTTGTATAGTGAAGACACGAAACGAAATTTAGAGCCCCTATAACTAGGCTATCTACATGAGATGTAGACATATAACGGAGCTAAAATCACCCTAAAAACTAGGCTAGTTAAGATTGAATTGACAAAATAATATTCTCTCAAAAAATATTTTCTGAGATTGTACACTAAAGTGAATTGGTCTTGTATAGTGGAGACACGAAAACGGATTTAGAGCCTCTATAACTAGGCTATCTTCATGAGATGTAGACATATAACGGAGCTAAAATCACCCTAAAAACTTGGCTAGTTAAGATTGAATTGACAAAATAATATTTTCTCAAAAAACATTTTCTGAGATTGTACACTAAAGTGAATTGGTCTTGTATAGTGGAGACACGAAACGGGATTTAGAGCCTCTATAACTAGGCTATCTACACGAGACGTAGACATATAATTGAGGTATAATCACCCTAAAAACTAGGCTAGTTAAGATTGAATTGACAAAATAATATTTTCTCAAACAAATATTTTCTGAGATTGTACACTAAAGTTAATTGGTCTTGTATAGTGGAGACACGAAACGAGATTTAGAGCCCCTATAACTTGGCTATCTACACGAGACGTAGACATATAATGGAGCTAAAATCTCCCTAAAAACTTGGCTAGTTAAGATTGAATTGACAAAATAATATTCTCTCAAAAAATATTTTCTGAGATTGTACACTAAAGTGAATTGGTCTTGTATAGTGGAGACATAAAACAGGATTTAGAGCCTCTATAACTAGGTTATCTACACGAGATGTAGAAATATAATGGAGCTAAAATCACCCTAAAACTAGGCTAGTTAAGATTGAATTGACAAAGTCATATTTTCTTTAAAAATATTTTCTGAGATTGTACACTAAAGTGAATTGGTCTTGTATAGTGGTAACACGAAACGGGATTTAGAGCCCCTATAACTAGGCTATCTCCACGAGATGTAGACATACAATGGAGCTAATTTGAAAATACTTTTTGTTTTTTGATCAACCTAAAAACTAGGCTAGTTAAGATTGAATTGACAAAATAATATTTTCTCAAAAAAAATGTTCTGAGATTGTACACTAACGTGAATTGGTCTTGTATGGTGGAGACACGAAACGGGATGTAGAGCCCCTATAACTAGGCTATTTATATGAGACGTAGACATATAACGGATCTAAAATCCCCCTAAAAACTAGGCTAGTTAAGATTGAATTGACAAAATACTATTTTCTCAAAAAAATATTATCTGAGATTGTACACTAAAGTGAATTGGTCTTGTATAGTGGAGACACGAAAAGGGATTTAGAGCCCCTATAACTAGGCTATCTATTTGAGATGTAGACATATAACGGAGCTAAAAATCACCCTAAAAACTAGGCTAGTTAAGATTGAATTGACAAAATAATATTTTCTCAAAAAACATTTTCTGAGATTGTACATTAAAGTGAATTGGTCTTCTATAGTGGAGACACGAAACGGGATTTAGAGCCCCTATAACTAGGCTATCTACACGAGACGTAGACATATTTCGGAGCTAAAATCACCCTAAAAACTAGGCTAGTTAAGATTGAATTGACAAAATAATATTCTCTCAAAAAATATTTTCTGAGATTGTACGCTAAAGTGAATTGGTCTTGTATAGTGGAGACACGAAACGGGATTTAGAGCCTCTATTACTTGGCTATCTACATGAGATGTAGACATATAGCGGAGCTAAAATCACCCTAAAAACTAGGCTAGTTAAGATTGAATTGACAAAATAATATTTTCTCAAAAAATATTTTCTGAGATTGTACACTAAAGTGAATTGGTCTTGTATAGTGGAGACACGAAACGGGATTTAGAGCCCCTATAACTAGGCTATCTACACGAGACGTAGACATATAACGGAGCTAAAATCACCCTAAAAACTAGGCTAGTTAAGATTGAATTGACAAACTAATATTTTCTCAAAAAAATATTTTCTGAGATTGTACACTAAAGTTAATTGGTCTTGTATAGTGGAGACACGAAACGGGATTTAGAGCCCCTATAACTAGGCTATCTACACGAGACGTAGACATATAATGGAGCTAAAATCTCCCTAAAAACTTGGCTAGTTAAGGTTGAATTGACAAAATAATATTTTCTCAAAAAATATTTTCTGAGATTGTACACTAAAGTGGATTGGTCTTGTATAGTGGAGACACGAAACGGGATTTAGAGCCCCTATAACTAGGCTATCTACACGAGATGTAGACATATAATGGACTTAAAATCACCCTATAAACTAGGCTAGTTAAGATTGAATTGACAAAATAATATTTTCTCAAAAAAATATTTTCTGAAATTGTACACTAAAGTGAATTGGTCTTGTATAGTGGAGACACGAAACGGGATTTAGAGCCTCTATAACTAGGCTATCTACACCAGACGTAGACATATAATTGAGGTATAATCACCCTAAAAACTTGGCTAGTTAAGATTGAATTGACAAAATAATATTTTCTCAATTTTTTTTTTCTGAGATTGTACACTTAAGTGAATTGGTCTTGTATAGTGGTAACACGAAACGGGATTTAGAGCCCCTATAACTAGGCTATCTACATGAGATGTAGACATATATCGGAGCTAAAATCACCCTAAAAACTAGGCTAGTTAAGATTGAATTGACAAAATAATATTCTCTCAAAAAATATTTTCTGAGATTGTACACTAAAGTGAATTGGTCTTGTATAGTGGAGAAACGAAAAGGGATTTAGAGCCCCTATAACTAGGCTATCTACATGAGATGTAAACATATAGCGGAGCTAAAATCACCTTAAAAACTAGGCTAGTTAAGATTGAATTGACAAAATAATATTTTCTCAAAAAACATTTTCTGAGATTGTACACTAAAGTGAATTGGTCTTGTATAGTGGAGACACGAAACGGGATTTAGAGCCCCTATAACTAGGCTATCTACACGAGACGTAGACATATTTCGGAGCTAAAATCACCCTAAAAACTAGGCTAGTTAAGATTGAATTGACAAAATAACATTCTCTCAAAAAATATTTTCTGAGATTGTACACTAAAGTGAATTGGTCTTGTATAGTGGAGACACGAAACGGGATTTAGAGCCTCTATTACTTGGCTATCTACATGAGATGTAGACATATAGCGGAGCTAAAATCCCCCTAAAAACTAGGCTAGTTACGATTGAATTGACAAAATAATATTTTCTCAAAAAATATTTTCTGAGATTGTACACTTAAGTGAATTGGTCTTGTATAGTGGAGACACGAAACGGGATTTAGAGCCTCTATAACTAGGCTATCTACACGAGACGTAGACATATAATTGAGGTATAATCACCCTAAAAACTAGGCTAGTTAAGATTGAATTGACAAAATAATATTTTCTCAATTTTTGTTTTTCTGAGATTGTACACTAAAGTGAATTGGTCTTGTATAGTGGAGACATAAGACAGGATTTAGAGCCTCTATAACTAGGCTATCTACACGAGATGTAGAAATATAATGGAGCTAAAATCACCCTAAAACTAGGCTAGTTAAGATTGAATTGACAAAATAATATTTTCTTAAAAAATATTTTCTGAGATTGTACACTAAAGTGAATTGGTCTTGTATAGTGGTAACACGAAACGGGATTTAGAGCCCCTATAACTAGGCTATCTCCACGAGATGTAGACATATAATGGAGCTAATTTGAAAATACTTTTTGTTCTTTGATCACCCTAAAAACTAGGCTAGTTAAGATTGAATTGACAAAATAATATTTTCTCAAAAAAAAATGTTCTGAGATTGTACACTAAAGTGAATTGGTCTTGTATGGTGGAGACACGAAACGGGATTTAGAGCCCCTATAACTAGGCTATTTATATGAGACGTAGATATATAACAGATCTAAAATCCCCCTAAAAACTAGGCTAGTTAAGATTGAATTGACAAAATAATATTTTCTCAAAAAAAAAAAAATTCTGAGATTGTACACTGAAGTGAATTGGACTTGTATAGTGGAGACACGAAAAGGGATTTAGAGCCCCTATAACTAGGCTATCTACTTGAGATGTAGACATATAACGGAGCTAAAAATCACCCTAAAAACTAGGCTAGTTAAGATTGAATTGACAAAATAATATTTTCTCAAAAAACATTTTCTGAGATTGTACATTAAAGTGAATTGGTCTTCTATAGTGGAGACACGAAACGGGATTTAGAGCCCCTATAACTAGGCTATCTACACGAGACGTAGACATATTTCGGAGCTAAAATCACCCTAAAAACTAGGCTAGTTAAGATTGAATTGACAAAATAATATTCTCTCAAAAAATATTTTCTGAGATTGTACGCTAAAGTGAATTGGTCTTGTATAGTGGAGACACGAAACGGGATTTAGAGCCTCTATTACTTGGCTATCTACATGAGATGTAGACATATAGCGGAGCTAAAATCACCCTAAAAACTAGGCTAGTTAAGATTGAATTGACAAAATAATATTTTCTCAAAAAATATTTTCTGAGATTGTACACTAAAGTGAATTGGTCTTGTATAGTGGAGACACGAAACAGGATTTAGAGCCCCTATAACTAGGCTATCTACACGAGACGTAGACATATAACGGAGCTAAAATCACCCTAAAAACTAGGCTAGTTAAGATTGAATTGACAAACTAATATTTTCTCAAAAAAATATTTTCTGAGATTCTACACTAAAGTTAATTGGTCTTGTATAGTGGAGACGCGAAACGGGATTTAGAGCCCCTATAACTAGGCTATTTACATGAGATGTAGACATATAACGGAGCTAAAATCCCCCTAAAAACTAGGCTAGTTAAGATTGAATTGACAAAATAATATTTTCTCAAAAAATATTTTCTGAGATTGTTCACTAAAGTGAATTGGTCTTGTATAGTGAAGACACGAAACGGGATTTAGAACCCCTATAACTAGGCTATCTACACGAGATGTAGACATATAACAGAGCTAAAATCACCCTAAAAACTAGGCTAGTTAAGATTGAATTGACAAAATAATATTTTCTCAATTTTGTTTTTCTGAGATTGTACACTAAAGTGAATTGGTCTTGTATAGTGGAGACACGAAACGGGATTTAGAGCCCCTATAACTAGGCTATCTACATGAGATGTAGACATATAATGGAGCTAAAATCACCCTAAAAACTAGGCTAGTTAAGATTGAATTGACAAAATAATATTTTCTCAAAAAATATTTTCTGAGATTGTACACTAAAGTGAATTGGTCTTGTATAGTGGAGACACGAAACGGGATTTAGAGCCCCTATAACTAGGCCATCTACACGAGACGTAGACATATAACGGAGCTAAAATCCCCCTAAAAACTGGGCTAGTGTTAAGATTGAATTGACAAAATAATATTTTCTCAAAAATATATTTTCTGAGATTGTACACTTAAGTGAATTGGTCTTGTATAGTGGAGACACGAAACGGGATTTAGAGCATCTATAACTAGGCTATCTACACGAGACGTAGACATATAACGGAGCTAAAATCTCCCTAAAAACTAGGCTAGTTAAGATTGAATTGACAAAATAATATTTTCTCAAAAACATATTTTCTGAGATTGTACACTAAAGTGAATTGGTCTTGTATGGTGGAGACACGAAACGGGATTTAGAGCCCCCTATAACTAGGCTATTTATACGAGACGTAGACATATAACGGAGCTAAAATCCCCCTAAAAACTAGGCTAGGTAAGATTGAATTGACAAAATAATATTTTCTCAAAAAATATTTTCTGAGATTGTACACTAAAGTGAATTGGTCATGTATAGTGGAGACATAAAACAGGATTTAAAGCCTCTATAACTAGGCTATCTACACGAGATGTAGAAATATAATGGAGCTAAAATCACCCTAAAAACTAGTCTAGTTAAGATTGAATTGACAAAATAATATTTTCTTAAAAAATATTTTCTGAGATTGTACACTAAAGTGAATTGGTCTTGTATAGTGGTAACACGAAAGGGATTTAGAGCCCCTATAACTAGGCTATCTACACGAGATGTAGACATATAATGGAGCTAAAATCACCCTAAAAACTAGGCTAGTTAAGATTGAATTGACAAAATAATATTTTCTCAAAAAATATTTTCTGAGATTGTTCACTAAAGTGAATTGGTCTTGTATAGTGGAGACACGAAACGGGATTTAGAGCCCCTATAACTAGGCTATCTACACGATATGTAGAAATATAATGGAGCTAAAATCACCCTAAAACTAGGCTAGTTAAGATTGAATTGACAAAATAATATTTTCTCAAAAAATATTTTCTGAGATTGTACACTTAAGTGAATTGGTCTTGTATAGTGGTAACACGAAACGGGATTTAGAGCCTCTATAACTAGGCTATCTACATGAGATGTAGACATATAACGGAGCTAAAATCCCCCTAAAAACTAGGCTAGTTAAGATTGAATTGCTCAAAAAATATTTTCTGAGATTGTACATTAAAGTGAATTGGTCATGTATAGTGGAGACATAAAACAGGATTTAAAGCCTCTATAACTAGGCTATCTACACGAGATGTAGAAATATAATGGAGCTAAAATCACACTAAAAACTAGTCTAGTTAAAATTGAATTGACAAAATAATATTTTCTTAAAAAAATATTTTCTGAGATTGTACACTAAAGTGAATTGGTCTTGTATAGTGGTAACACGAAAGGGATTTAAAGCCCCTATAACTAGGCTATCTACACGAGATGTAGACATATAATGGAGCTAAAATCACCCGAAAACTAGGCTAGTTAAGATTGAATTGACAAAATAATATTTTCTTAAAAAAATATTTTCTGAGATTGTTCACTAAAGTGAATTGGTCTTGTATAGTGGAGACACGAAACGGGATTTAGAGCCCCTATAACTAGGCTATCTACACGAGATGTAGACATATAACAGAGCTAAAATCACTCTAAAAACTAGGCTAGTTAAGATTGAATTGACAAAATAATATTTTCTCAAAAAATATTTTCTGAGATTGTACACTAAAGTGAATTGGTCTTGTATAGTGGAGACACGAAACGGGATTTAGAGCCCCTATAACTAGGCTATCTACATGAGATGTAGACATATAATGGAGCTAAAATCACCCTAAAAACTAGGCTAGTTAAGATTGAATTGACAAAATAATATTTTCTCAAAAAATATTTTCTGAGATTGTACACTAAAGTGAATTGGTCTTGTATAGTGGAGACACGAAACGGGATTTAGATCCTCTATAACTAGGCTATCTACACGAGACGTTGGCAAATAACAGAGCTAAAATCCCCCTAAAAACTAGGCTAGTTAAGATTGAATTGACAAAATAATATTTTCTCAAAACAAAAATGTTCTGAGATTGTACACTAAAGTGAATTGGTCTTGTATGGTGGAGACACGAAACGGGATTTAGAGCCTCTATAACTAGGCTATCTACACGAGACGTAGACATATAATTGAGCTAAAATCACCCTAAAAACTAGGCTTGTTAAGATTGAATTGACAAAATAATATTTTCTCAAAAAATATTTTCTGAGATTGTTCACTAAAGTGAATTGGTCTTGTATAGTGGAGACATAAAACAGG
Source organism: Lithodes maja (assembly GCA_037953745.1). Classification (NCBI taxonomy): domain Eukaryota; kingdom Metazoa; phylum Arthropoda; class Malacostraca; order Decapoda; family Lithodidae; genus Lithodes; species Lithodes maja. The sequence continues at coordinate 78,376 of JBAKBP010004398.1, forward strand.
ATTTAGAGCCTCTATAACTAGGCTATCTACACGAGATGTAGAAATATAATGGAGCTAAAATTACCCTAAAAACTAGGCTAGTTAAGATTGAATTGACAAAATAATATTTTCTCAAAAAATATTTTCTGAGATTGTACACTAAAGTGAATTGGTCTTGTATGGTGGAGACACGAAACGGGATTTAGAGCCCCTATAACTAGGCTATTTATACGAGACGTAGACATATAACGGAGCTAAAATCCCCCTAAAAACTAGGCTAGTTAAGATTGAATTGACAAAATAATATTTTCTCAAAATAATATTTTCTGAGATTGTACACTAAAGTGAATTGGTCTTGTATAGTGGAGACATAAAACAGGATTTAAAGCCTCTATAACTAGGCTATCTACACGAGATGTAGAAATATAATGGAGCTAAAATCACCCTAAAAACTAGTCTAGTTAAAATTGAATTGACAAAATAATATTTTCTTAAAAAAATATTTTCTGAGATTGTACACTAAAGGGAATTGGTCTTGTATAGTGGTAACACGAAAGGGATTTAAAGCCCCTATAACTAGGCTATCTACACGAGATGTAGACATATAATGGAGCTAAAATCACCCTAAAAACTAGGCTAGTTAAGATTGAATTGACAAAATAATATTTTCTCAAACAATATTTTCTGAGATTGTTCACTAAAGTGAATTGGTCTTGTATAGTGGAGACACGAAACGGGATTTAGATCCTCTATAACTAGGCTATCTACACGAGACGTTGGCAAATAACAGAGCTAAAATCCCCCTAAAAACTAGGCTAGTTAAGATTGAATTGACAAAATAATATTTTCTCAAAAAAAAATGTTCTGAGATTGTACACTAAAGTGAATTGGTCTTGTATGGTGGAGACACGAAACGGGATTTAGAGCCTCTATAACTAGGCTATCTACACGAGACGTAGACATATAATTGAGCTAAAATCACCCTAAAAACTAGGCTTGTTAAGATTGAATTGACAAAATAATATTTTCTCAAAAAATATTTTCTGAGATTGTTCACTAAAGTGAATTGGTCTTGTATAGGGGAGACATAAAACAGGATTTAGAGCCTCTATAACTAGGCTATCTACACGAGATGTAGAAATATAATGGAGCTAAAATTACCCTAAAAAACTAGGCTAGTTAAGATTGAATTGACAAAATAATATTTTCTCAAAAAATATTTTCTGAGATTGTACACTAAAGTGAATTGGTCTTGTATGGTGGAGACACGAAACGGGATTTAGAGCCCCTATAACTAGGCTATTTATACGAGACGTAGACATATAACGGAGCTAAAATCCCCCTAAAAACTAGGCTAGTTAAGATTGAATTGACAAAATAATATTTTCTCAAAATAATATTTTCTGAGATTGTACACTAAAGTGAATTGGTCTTGTATAGTGGAGACACGAAACGGGATTTAGAGCCCCTATAACTAGGCTATCTACACGAGACGTAGACATATAACGGAGCTAAAATCACCCTAAAAACTAGGCTAGTTAAGATTGAATTGACAAACTAATATTTTCTCAAAAAAATATTTTCTGCGATTGTACACTAAAGTGAATTGGTCTTGTATAGTGGAGACACGGAACGGGATTTAGAGCCCCTATAACTAGGCTATCTACATGAGATGTAGACATATAACGGAGCCAAAATCCCCCTAAAAACTAGGCTAGTTAAGATTGAATTGACAAAATAATATTTTCTCAAAAAATATTTTCTGAGATTGTACACTTAAGTGAATTGGTCTTGTATAGTGGAGACACGAAACAGGATTTAGAGCCTCTATAACTAGGCTATCTACACGAGACGTAGACATATAATTGAGCTAAAATCACCCTAAAAACTAGGCTAGTTAAGATTGAATTGACAAAATAATATTTTCTCAAAAAATATGTTCTGAGATTGTACACTAAAGTGAATTGGTCTTGTATAGTGGAGACATAAAACAGGATTTAGAGCCTCTATAACTAGGCTATCTACACGAGATGTAGACATATAATGGAGCTAAAATCACCCTTAAAAACTAGGCTAGTTAAGATTGAATTGACAAAATAATATTTTCTCAATTTTTTTTTTCTGAGATTGTACACTAAAGTGAATTGGTCTTGTATAGTGGAGACACGAAACGGGATATAGAGCCCCTATAACTAGGCTATCTACATGAGATGTAGACATATAATGGAGCTAAAATCACCCTAAAAACTAGGCTAGTTAAGATTGAATTGACAAAATAATATTTTCTCAACAAATATTTTCTGAGATTGTACACTAAAGTGAATTGGTCTTGTATAGTGGAGACACGAAACGGGATTTAGATCCTCTATAACTAGGCTATCTACACGAGATGTAGACATATAACGGAGCTAAAATCCCCCTAGAAACTAGGCTAGTTAAGATTGAATTGACAAAATAATATTTTCTCAAAAAATATTTTCTGAGATTGTACACTAAAGTGAATTGGTCTTGTATAGTGGAGACACGAAACGGGATTTAGAGCCCCTATAACTAGGCTGTCTACACGAGATGTAGACATATAACGGAGCTAAAATCCCCCTAAAAACTAGGCTAGTGTTGAGATTGAATTGACAAAATAATATTTTCTCAAAAAAATATTTTCTGAGATTGTACACTTAAGTGAATTGGTCTTGTATAGTGGAGACACGAAACGGGATTTAGAGCCTCTATAACTAGGCTATCTACACGAGACGTAGACATATAACGGAGCTAAAATCTCCCTAAAAACTAGGCTAGTTAAGATTGAATTGCTCAAAAAATATTTTCTGAGATTGTACATTAAAGTGAATTGGTCATGTATAGTGGAGACATAAAACAGGATTGAAAGCCTCTATAACTAGGCTATCTACACGAGATGTACAAATATAATGGAGCTAAAATCACCCTACAAACTAGGCTTGTTAAGATTGAATTGACAAAATAATATTTTCTCAAAAAATATTTTCTGAGATTGTTCACTAAAGTGAATTGGTCTTGTATAGTGGAGACATAAAACAGGATTTAGAGCCTCTATAACTAGGCTATCTACACGAGATGTAGAAATATAATGGAGCTAAAATTACCCTAAAAACTAGGCTAGTTAAGATTGAATTGACAAAATAATATTTTCTCAAAAAATATTTTCTGAGATTGTACACTAAAGTGAATTGGTCTTGTATGGTGGAGACACGAAACGGGATTTAGAGCCCCTATAACTAGGCTATTTATACGAGACGTAGACATATAACGGAGCTAAAATCCCCCTAAAAACTAGGCTAGTTAAGATTGAATTGACAAAATAATATTTTCTCAAACAATATTTTCTGAGATTGTTCACTAAAGTGAATTGGTCTTGTATAGTGGAGACACGAAACGGGATTTAGATCCTCTATAACTAGGCTATCTACACGAGACGTTGGCAAATAACAGAGCTAAAATCCCCCTAAAAACTAGGCTAGTTAAGATTGAATTGACAAAATAATATTTTCTCAAAAAAAAAATGTTCTGAGATTGTACACTAAAGTGAATTGGTCTTGTATGGTGGAGACACGAAACGGGATTTAGAGCCTCTATAACTAGGCTATCTACACGAGACGTAGACATATAATTGAGCTAAAATCACCCTAAAAACTAGGCTTGTTAAGATTGAATTGACAAAATAATATTTTCTCAAATAATATTTTCTGAGATTGTTCACTAAAGTGAATTGGTCTTGTATAGTGGAGACATAAAACAGGATTTAGAGCCTCTATAACTAGGCTATCTACACGAGATGTAGAAATATAATGGAGCTAAAATTACCCTAAAAAACTAGGCTAGTTAAGATTGAATTGACAAAATAATATTTTCTCAAAAAATATTTTCTGAGATTGTACACTAAAGTGAATTGGTCTTGTATGGTGGAGACACGAAACGGGATTTAGAGCCCCTATAACTAGGCTATTTATACGAGACGTAGACATATAACGGAGCTAAAATCCCCCTAAAAACTAGGCTAGTTAAGATTGAATTGACAAAATAATATTTTCTCAAAATAATATTTTCTGAGATTGTACACTAAAGTGAATTGGTCTTGTATAGTGGAGACACGAAACGGGATTTAGAGCCCCTATAACTAGGCTATCTACACGAGACGTAGACATATAACGGAGCTAAAATCACCCTAAAAACTAGGCTAGTTAAGATTGAATTGACAAACTAATATTTTCTCAAAAACATATTTTCTGCGATTGTACACTAAAGTGAATTGGTCTTGTATAGTGGAGACACGGAACGGGATTTAGAGCCCCTATAACTAGGCTATCTACATGAGATGTAGACATATAACGGAGCCAAAATCCCCCTAAAAACTAGGCTAGTTAAGATTGAATTGACAAAATAATATTTTCTCAAAAAATATTTTCTGAGATTGTACACTTAAGTGAATTGGTCTTGTATAGTGGAGACACGAAACAGGATTTAGAGTCTCTATAACTAGGCTATCTACACGAGACGTAGACATATAATTGAGCTAAAATCACCCTAAAAACTAGGCTAGTTAAGATTGAATTGACAAAATAATATTTTCTCAAAAAATATGTTCTGAGATTGTACACTAAAGTGAATTGGTCTTGTATAGTGGAGACATAAAACAGGATTTAGAGCCTCTATAACTAGGCTATCTACACGAGATGTAGACATATAATGGAGCTAAAATCACCCTTAAAAACTAGGCTAGTTAAGATTGAATTGACAAAATAATATTTTCTCAAAAAATATTTTCTGAGATTGTTCACTAAAGTGAATTGGTCTTGTATAGTGGAGACACGAAACGGGATTTAGAACCCCTATAACTAGGCTATCTACACGAGATGTAGACATATAACAGAGCTAAAATCACCCTAAAAACTAGGCTAGTTAAGATTGAATTGACAAAATAATATTTTCTCAATTTTTTTTTTCTGAGATTGTACACTAAAGTGAATTGGTCTTGTATAGTGGAGACACGAAACGGGATATAGAGCCCCTATAACTAGGCTATCTACATGAGATGTAGACATATAATGGAGCTAAAATCACCCTAAAAACTAGGCTAGTTAAGATTGAATTGACAAAATAATATTTTCTCAACAAATATTTTCTGAGATTGTACACTAAAGTGAATTGGTCTTGTATAGTGGAGACACGAAACGGGATTTAGATCCTCTATAACTAGGCTATCTACACGAGATGTAGACATATAACGGAGCTAAAATCCCCCTAGAAACTAGGCTAGTTAAGATTGAATTGACAAAATAATATTTTCTCAAAAAATATTTTCTGAGATTGTACACTAAAGTGAATTGGTCTTGTATAGTGGAGACACGAAACGGGATTTAGAGCCCCTATAACTAGGCTGTCTACACGAGATGTAGACATATAACGGAGCTAAAATCCCCCTAAAAACTAGGCTAGTGTTGAGATTGAATTGACAAAATAATATTTTCTCAAAAAAATATTTTCTGAGATTGTACACTTAAGTGAATTGGTCTTGTATAGTGGAGACACGAAACGGGATTTAGAGCCTCTATAACTAGGCTATCTACACGAGACGTAGACATATAACGGAGCTAAAATCTCCCTAAAAACTAGGCTAGTTAAGATTGAATTGACAAAATAATATTTTCTCAAAAACATATTTTCTGAGATTTTACACTAAAGTGAATTGGTCTTGTATGGTGGAGACACGAAACGGGATTTAGAGCCCCCTATAACTAGGCTATTTATACGAGACGTAGACATATAACGGAGCTAAAATCCCCCTAAAAACTAGGCTAGTTAAGATTGAATTGCTCAAAAAATATTTTCTGAGATTGTACATTAAAGTGAATTGGTCATGTATAGTGGAGACATAAAACAGGATTGAAAGCCTCTATAACTAGGCTATCTACACGAGATGTACAAATGTAATGGAGCTAAAATCACCCTAAAAACTAGTCTAGTTAAAATTGAATTGACAAAATAATATTTTCTTAAAACATATTTTCTGAGATTGTACACTAAAGTGAATTGGTCTTGTATAGTGGTAACACGAAAGGGATTTAGAGCCCCTATAACTAGGCTATCTACACGAGATGTAGAAATATAATGGAGCTAAAATCACCCTAAAAACTAGGCTAGTTAAGATTGAATTGACAAAATAATATTTTCTCAAAAAATATTTTCTGAGATTGTTCACTAAAGTGAATTGGTCTTGTATAGTGGAGACACGAAACGGGATTTAGAGCCCCTATAACTAGGCTATCTACAAGAGATGTAGACATATAACAGAGCTAAAATCACTCTAAAAACTAGGCTAGTTAAGATTGAATTGACAAAATAATATTTTCTCAAAAAATATTTTCTGAGATTGTACACCAAAGTGAATTGGTCTTGTATAGTGGAGACACGAAACGGGATTTAGAGCCCCTATAACTAGGCTATCTACACGAGACGTAGACATATAACGGAGCTAAAATCACCTTAAAAACTAGGCTAGTTAAGATTGAATTGACAAACTAATATTTTCTCAAAAAAAAATGTTCTGAGATTGTACACTAAAGTGAATTGGTCTTGTATGGTGGAGACACGAAACGGGATTTAGAGCCTCTATAACTAGGCTATCTACACGAGACGTAGACATATAATTGAGCTAAAATCACCCTAAAAACTAGGCTTGTTAAGATTGAATTGACAAAATAATATTTTCTCAAAAAAAATTTTCTGAGATTGTTCACTAAAGTGAATTGGTCTTGTATAGTGGAGACATAAAACAGGATTTAGAGCCTCTATAACTAGGCTATCTACACGAGATGTAGAAATATAATGGAGCAAAAATCACCCTAAAAACTAGGCTAGTTAAGATTGAATTGACAAAATAATATTTTCTCAAAAAATATTTTCTGAGATTGTACACTAAAGTGAATTGGTCTTGTATAGTGGAGACACGAAACGGGATTTAGAGCCCCTATAACTAGGCTATCTACATGAGATGTAGACATATAATAGAGCTAAAATCACCCTTAAAAACTAGGCTAGTTAAGATTGAATTGACAAAATAATATTTTCTCAAAAAATATTTTCTGAGATTGTACACTAAAGTGAATTGGTCTTGTATAGTGGAGACACGAAACGGGATTTAGAGCCCCTAAAACTAGGCTATCTACACGAGATGGAGACATATAACGGAGCTAAAATCCCCCTAAAAACTAGGCTAGTGTTAAGATTGAATTGACAAAATAATATTTTCTCAAAAAAATATTTTCTGAGATTGTACACTGAAGTGAATTGGTCTTGTATGGTGGAGACACGAAACTGGATTTAGAGCCCCTATAACTAGGCTATTTATACGAGACGTAGACATATAACGGAGCTAAAATCCCACTAAAAACTAGGCTAGTTAAGATTGAATTGACAAAATAATATTTTCTCAAAATAATATTTTCTGAGATTGTACACCAAAGTGAATTGGTCTTGTATAGTGGAGACACGAAACGGGATTTAGAGCCCCTATAACTAGGCTATCTACACGAGACGTAGACATATAACGGAGCTAAAATCACCTTAAAAACTAGGCTAGTTAAGATTGAATTGACAAACTAATATTTTCTCAAAAAAAAAATCTGAGATTGTACAATAAAGTGAATTGGTCTTGTATAGTGGAGACACGAAACGGGATTTAGAGCCCCCATAACTTGGCTATCTACATGAGATGTAGACATATAACGGAGCTAAAATCCCCCTAAAAAACTAGGCTAGTTAAGATTGAATTGACAAATTAATATTTTCTCAAAAAATATTTTCTGAGATTGTACACTTAAGTGAATTGGTCTTGTATAGTGGAGACACGAAACAGGATTTAGAGCCTCTATAACTAGGCTATCTACACGAGACGTAGACATATAATTGAGCTAAAATCACCCTAAAAACTAGGCTAGTTAAGATTGAATTGACAAAATAATAATTTCTCAAAAAGTATTTTCTGAGATTGTACACTAAAGTGAATTGGTCTTGTATAGTGGAGACATAAAACAGGATTTAGTGCCTCTATAACTAGGCTATCTACACGAGATTTAGAAATATAATGGAGCTAAAATCACCCTAAAAACTAGGCTAGTTAAGATTGAATTGACAAAATTATATTTTCTCAAAAAATATTTTCTGAGATTGGTCACTAAAGTGATTTGGTCTTATATAGTGGAGACACGAAACGGGATTTAGAGCCCCTATAACTAGGCTATCTACACGAGATGTAGACATATAACAGAGCTAAAATTACTCTAAAAACTAGGCTAGTTAAGATTGAATTGACAAAATAATATGTTCTCAATTTTTTTTTCGGAGATTGTACAGTAAAGTGAATTGGTCTTTTATAGTGGAGACACGAAACGGGATTTAGAGCCCCTATAACTAGGCTATCTACATGAGATGTAGACATATAATGGAGCTAAAATCACCCTAAAAACTAGGCTAGTTAAGATTGAATTGACAAAATAATATTTTCTCAAAAAAAAAAATCTGGGATTGTTCACTAAACTGAATTGGTCTTGTATAGTGGAGACACGAAACGGGATTTAGAGACCCTATAACTAGGCTATCTACACGAGACGTAGACATATGACGGAGCTAAAATCCCCCTAAAAACTAGGCTAGTTAAGATTGAATTGACAAAATAATATTTTCTCAAAATAATATTTTCTGAGATTGTACACTAAAGTGAATTGGTCTTGTATAGTGGAGACGAAACGGGATTTAGAGCCCCTATAACTAGGCTATCTACACGAGACGTAGACAGAAACGGAGCTAAAATCACCCTAAAAACTAGGCTAGTTAAGATTGAATTGACAAACTAATATTTTCTCAAAAAAATATTTTCTGCGATTGTACACTAAAGTGAATTGGTCTTGTATAGTGGAGACACGAAACGGGATTTAGAGCCCCTATAACTAGGCTATCTACATGAGATGTAGACATATAACGGAGCTAAAATCCCCCTAAAAACTAGGCTAGTTAAGATTGAATTGACAAAATAATATTTTCTCAAAAAATATTTTCTGAGATTGTACACTAAAGTGAATTGGTCTTGTATAGTGGTAACACGAAAGGGATTTAAAGCCCCTATAACTAGGGTATCTACACGAGATGTAGACATATAATGGAGCCAAAATCACCCTAAAAACTAGGCTAGTTAAGATTGAATTGACAAAATAATATTTTCTCAAACAATATTTTCTGAGATTGTTCACTAAAGTGAATTGGTCTTGTATAGTGGAGACACGAAACGGGATTTAGATCCTCTATAACTAGGCTATCTACACGAGACGTTGGCAAATAACAGAGCTAAAATCCCCCTAAAAACTAGGCTAGTTAAGATTGAATTGACAAAATAATATTTTCTCAAAAAAAAATGTTCTGAGATTGTACACTACAGTGAATTGGTCTTGTATGGTGGAGACACGAAACGGGATTTAGAGCCCCTATAACTAGGCTATCTACACGAGATGTAGACATATAACAGAGCTAAAATCACTCTAAAAACTAGGCTAGTTGAGATTGAATTGACAAAACAATATTTTCTCAAAAAATATTTTCTGAGATTGTACACCAAAGTGAATTGGTCTTGTATAGTGGAGACACGAAACGGGATTTAGAGCCCCTATGACTAGGCTATCTACACGAGACGTAGACATATAATTGAGCTAAAATCACCCTAAAAACTAGGCTTGTTAAGATTGAATTGACAAAATAATATTTTCTCAAAAAATATTTTCTGAGATTGTTCACTAAAGTGAATTGGTCTTGTATAGTGGAGACATAAAACAGGATTTAGAGCCTCTATAACTAGGCTATCTACACGAGATGTAGAAATATAATGGAGCTAAAATCACCCTAAAAACTAGGCTAGTTAAGATTGAATTGACAAAATAATATTTTCTCAAAAAATATTTTCTGAGATTGTACACTAAAGTGAATTGGTCTTGTATAGTGGAGACACGAAACGGGATTTAGAGCCCCTATAACTAGGCTATCTACATGAGATGTAGACATATAATGGAGCTAAAATCACCCTTAAAAACTAGGCTAGTTAAGATTGAATTGACAAAATAATATTTTCTCAAAACATATTTTCTGAGATTGTACACTAAAGTGAATTGGTCTTGTATAGTGGAGACACGAAACGGGATTTAGAGCCCATAAAACTAGGCTATCTACACGAGATGGAGACATATAACGGAGCTAAAATCCCCCTAAAAACTAGGCTAGTGTTAAGATTGAATTGACAAAATAATATTTTCTCAAAAAAATATTTTCTGAGATTGTACACTGAAGTGAATTGGTCTTGTATGGTGGAGACACGAAACGGGATTTAGAGCCCCTATAACTAGGCTATTTATACGAGACGTAGACATATAACGGAGCTAAAATCCCCCTAAAAACTAGGCTAGTTAAGATTGAATTGACTAAAATAATATTTTCTCAAAATAATATTTTCTGAGATTGTACACCAAAGTGAATTGGTCTTGTATAGTGGAGACACGAAACGGGATTTAGAGCCCCTATAACTAGGCTATCTACACGAGACGTAGACATATAACGGAGCTAAAATCACCTTAAAAACTAGGCTAGTTAAGATTGAATTGACAAACTAATATTTTCTCAAAACAAAAATCTGAGATTGTACACTAAAGTGAATTGGTCTTGTATAGTGGAGACACGAAACGGGATTTAGAGCCCCTATAACTTGGCTATCTACATGAGATGTAGACATATAACGGAGCTAAAATCCCCCTAAAAAACTAGGCTAGTTAAGATTGAATTGACAAATTAATATTTTCTCAAAAAATATTTTCTGAGATTGTACACATAAGTGAATTGGTCTTGTATAGTGGAGACACGAAACATGATTTAGAGCCTCTATAACTAGGCTATCTACACGAGACGTAGACATATAATTGAGCTAAAATCACCCTAAAAACTAGGCTAGTTAAGATTGAATTGACAAAATAATGATTTCTCAAAAAGTATTTTCTGAGATTGTACACTAAAGTGAATTGGTCTTGTATAGTGGAGACATAAAACAGGATTTAGTGCCTCTATAACTAGGCTATCTACACGAGATGTAGAAATATAATGGAGCTAATATCACCCTAAAAACTAGGCTAGTTAAGATTGAATTGACAAAATAATATTTTCTTAAAAAATATTTTCTGAGATTGTACACTAAATTGAATTGGTCTTATATAGTGGTAACACGAAAGGGATTTAGAGCCCCTATAACTAGGCAATCTACACGAGATGTAGACATATAATGGAGCTAAAATCACCCTAAAAACTAGGCTAGTTAAGATTGAATTGACAAAATAATATTTTCTCAAAAAATATTTTCTGAGATTGGTCACTAAAGTGAATTGGTCTTATATAGTGGAGACACGAAACGGGATTTAGAGCCCCTATAACTAGGCTATCTACACGAGATGTAGACATATAACAGAGCTAAAATTACTCTAAAAACTAGGCTAGTTAAGATTGAATTGACAAAATAATATTTTCTCAATTTTTTTTTCGGAGATTGTACAGTAAAGTGAATTGGTCTTTTATAGTGGAGACACGAAACGGGATTTAGAGCCCCTATAACTAGGCTATCTACATGAGATGTAGACATATAATGGAGCTAAAATCACCCTAAAAACTAGGCTAGTTAAGATTGAATTGACAAAATAATATTTTCTCAAAAAAAAAAAATCTGAGATTGTTCACTAAAGTGAATTGGTCTTGTATAGTGGAGACACGAAACGGGATTTAGAGACCCTATAACTAGGCTATCTACACGAGACGTAGACATATAACGGAGCTAAAATCCCCCTAAAAACTAGGCTAGTTAAGATTGAATTGACAAAATAATATTTTCTCAAAATAATATTTTCTGAGATTGTACACTAAAGTGAATTGGTCTTGTATAGTGGAGACACGAAACGGGATTTAGAGCCCCTATAACTAGGCTATCTACACGAGACGTAGACAGAAACGGAGCTAAAATCACCCTAAAAACTAGGCTAGTTAAGATTGAACTGACAAACTAATATTTTCTCAAAAAAATATTTTCTGCGATTGTACACTAAAGTGAATTGGTCTTGTATAGTGGAGACACGAAACGGGATTTAGAGCCCCTATAACTAGGCTATCTACATGAGATGTAGACATATAACGGAGCTAAAGTCCCCCTAAAAACTAGGCTAGTTAAGATTGAATTGACAAAATAATATTTTCTCAAAAAATATTTTCTGAGATTGTACATTTAAGTGAATTGGTCTTGTATAGTGGAGACACGAAACAGGATTTAGAGCCTCTATAACTAGGCTATCTACACGAGATGTAGAAATATAATGGAGCTAAAATCACCCTAAAAACTAGTCTAGTTAAAATTGAATTGACAAAATAATATTTTCTTAAAAAAATATTTTCTGAGATTGTACACTAAAGTGAATTGGTCTTGTATAGTGGTAACACGAAAGGGATTTAAAGCCCCTATAACTAGGCTATCTACACGAGATGTAGACATATAATGGAGCTAAAATCACCCTAAAAACTAGGCTAGTTAAGATTGAATTGACAAAATAATATTTTCTCAAACAATATTTTCTGAGATTGTTCACTAAAGTGAATTGGTCTTGTATAGTGGAGACACGAAACGGAATTTAGATCCTCTATAACTAGGCTATCTACACGAGACGTTGGCAAATAACAGAGCTAAAATCCCCCTAAAAACTAGGCTAGTTAAGATTGAATTGACAAAATAATATTTTCTCAAAAAAAAATGTTCTGAGATTGTACACTAAAGTGAATTGGTCTTGTATGGTGGAGATACGAAACGGGATTTAGAGCCTCTATAACTAGGCTATCTACACGAGACGTAGACATATAATTGAGCTAAAATCACCCTAAAAACTAGGCTTGTTAAGATTGAATTGACAAAATAATATTTTCTCAAAAAATATTTTCTGAGATTGATCACTAAAGTGAATTGGTCTTGTATAGTGGAGACATAAAACAGGATTTAGAGCCTCTATAACTAGGCTATCTACACGAGATGTAGAAATATAATGGAGCTAAAATTACCCTAACAACTAGGCTAGTTAAGATTGAATTGACAAAATAATATTTTCTCAAAAAATATTTTCTGAGATTGTACACTAAAGTGAATTGGTCTTGTATGGTGGAGACACGAAACGGGATTTAGAGCCCCTATAACTAGGCTATTTATACGAGACGTAGACATATAACGGAGCTAAAATCCCCCTAAAAACTAGGCTAGTTAAGATTGAATTGACAAAATAATATTTTCTCAAAATAATATTTTCTGAGATTGTACACTAAAGTGAATTGGTCTTGTATAGTGGAGACACGAAACGGGATTTAGAGCCCCTATAACTAGGCTATCTACATGAGATGTAGACATATAACGGAGCCAAAATCCCCCTAAAAACTAGGCTAGTTAAGATTGAATTGACAAAATAATATTTTCTCAAAAAATATTTTCTGAGATTGTACACTTAAGTGAATTGGTCTTGTATAGTGGAGACACGAAACAGGATTTAGAGCCTCTATAACTAGGCTATCTACACGAGACGTATACATATAATTGAGCTAAAATCACCCTAAAAACTAGGCTAGTTAAGATTGAATTGACAAAATAATATTTTCTCAAAAAATATGTTCTGAGATTGTACACTAAAGTGAATTGGTCTTGTATAGTGGAGACATAAAACAGGATTTAGAGCCTCTATAACTAGGCTATCTACACGAGATGTAGACATATAATGGAGCTAAAATCACCCTTAAAAACTAGGCTAGTTAAGATTGAATTGACAAAATAATATTTTCTCAAAAAATATTTTCTGAGATTGTTCACGAAAGTGAATTGGTCTTGTATAGTGGAGACACGAAACGGGATTTAGAACCCCTATAACTAGGCTATCTACACGAGATGTAGACATATAACAGAGCTAAAATCACCCTAAAAACTAGGCTAGTTAAGATGAATTGACAAAATAATATTTTCTCAATTTTTTTTTTCTGAGATTGTACACTAAAGTGAATTGGTCTTGTATAGTGGAGACACGAAACGGGATATAGAGCCCCTATAACTAGGCTATCTACATGAGATGTAGACATATAATGGAGCTAAAATCACCCTTAAAAACTAGGCTAGTTAAGATTGAATTGACAAAATAATATTTTCTCAACAAATATTTTCTGAGATTGTACACTAAAGTGAATTGGTCTTGTATAGTGGAGACACGAAACGGGATATAGATCCTCTATAACTAGGCTATCTACACGAGATGTAGACATATAACGGAGCTAAAATCCCCCTAGAAACTAGGCTAGTTAAGATTGAATTGACAAAATAATATTTTCTCAAAAAATATTTTCTGATATTGTACACTAAAGTGTATTGGTCTTGTATAGTGGAGACACGAAACGGGATTTAGAGCCCCTATAACTAGGCTGTCTACACGAGATGTAGACATATCACGGAGCTAAAATCCCCCTAAAAACTAGGCTAGTGTTGAGATTGAATTGACAAAATAATATTTTCTCCAAAAAATATTTTCTGAGATTGTACACTTAAGTGAATTGGTCTTGTATAGTGGAGACACGAAACGGGATTTAGAGCCTCTATAACTAGGCTATCTACACGAGACGTAGACATATAACGGAGCTAAAATCTCCCTAAAAAACTAGGCTAGTTAAGATTGAATTGACAAAATAATATTTTCTCAAAAACATATTTTCTGAGATTTTACACTAAAGTGAATTGGTCTTGTATGGTGAAGACACGAAACGGGATTTAGAGCCCCCTATAACTAGGCTATTTATACGAGACGTAGACATATAACGGAGCTAAAATCCCCCTAAAAACTAGGCTAGTTAAGATTGAATTGCTCAAAAAATATTTTCTGAGATTGTACATTAAAGTGAATTGGTCATGTATAGTGGAGACATAAAACAGGATTGAAAGCCTCTATAACTAGGCTATCTACACGAGATGTACAAATATAATGGAGCTAAAATCACCCTAAAAACTAGTCTAGTTAAAATTGAATTGACAAAATAATATTTTCTTAAAACATATTTTCTGAGATTGTACACTAAAGTGAATTGGTCTTGTATAGTGGTAACACGAAAGGGATTTAGAGCCCCTATAACTAGGCTATCTACACGAGATGTAGACATATAATGGAGCTAAAATCACCCTAAAAACTAGGCTAGTTAAGATTGAATTGACAAAATAATATTTTCTCAAAAAATATTTTCTGAGATTGTTCACTAAAGTGAATTGGTCTTGTATAGTGGAGACACGAAACGGGATTTAGAGCCCCTAAAACTAGGCTATCTACACGAGATGGAGACATATAATGGAGCTAAAATCCCCCTAAAAACTAGGCTAGTGTTAAGATTGAATTGACAAAATAATATTTTCTCAAAAAAATATTTTCTGAGATTGTACACTGAAGTGAATTGGTCTTGTATGGTGGAGACACGAAACGGGATTTAGAGCCCCTATAACTAGGCTATTTATACGAGACGTAGACATATAATGGAGCTAAAATCCCCCTAAAAACTAGGCTAGTTAAGATTGAATTGACAAAATAATATTTTCTCAAAATAATATTTTCTGAGATTGTACACCAAAGTGAATTGGTCTTGTATAGTGGAGACACGAAACGGGATTTAGAGCCCCTATAACTAGGCTATCTACACGAGACGTAGACATATAACGGAGCTAAAAATCACCTTAAAAACTAGGCTAGTTAAGATTGAATTGACAAACTAATATTTTCTCCAAAAAAAAATCTGAGATTGTACACTAAAGTGAATTGGTCTTGTATAGTGGAGACACGAAACGGGATTTAGAGCCCCCATAACTTGGCTATCTACATGAGATGTAGACATATAACGGAGCTAAAATCCCCCTAAAAAACTAGGCTAGTTAAGATTGAATTGACAAATTAATATTTTCTCAAAAAATATTTTCTGAGATTGTACACTTAAGTGAATTGGTCTTGTATAGTGGAGACACGAAACAGGATTTAGAGCCTCTATAACTAGGCTATCTACACGAGACGTAGACATATAATTGAGCTAAAATCACCCTAAAAACTAGGCTAGTTAAGATTGAATTGACAAAATAATAATTTCTCAAAAAGTATTTTCTGAGATTGTACACTAAAGTGAATTGGTCTTGTATAGTGGAGACATAAAACAGGATTTAGTGCCTCTATAACTAGGCTATCTACACGAGATTTAGAAATATAATGGAGCTAATATCACCCTAAAAACTAGGCTAGTTAAGATTGAATTGACAAAATAATATTTTCTTAAAAAATATTTTCTGAGATTGTACACTAAATTGAATTGGTCTTATATAGTGGTAACACGAAAGGGATTTAGAGCCCCTATAACTAGGCAATCTACACGAGATGTAGACATATGATGGAGCTAAAATCACCCTAAAAACTAGGCTAGTTAAGATTGAATTGACAAAATTATATTTTCTCAAAAAATATTTTCTGAGATTGGTCACTAAAGTGAATTGGTCTTATATAGTGGAGACACGAAACGGGATTTAGAGCCCCTATAACTAGGCTATCTACACGAGATGTAGACATATAACAGAGCTAAAATTACTCTAAAAACTAGGCTAGTTAAGATTGAATTGACAAAATAATATGTTCTCAATTTTTTTTTCGGAGATTGTACAGTAAAGTGAATTGGTCTTTTATAGTGGAGACACGAAACGGGATTTAGAGCCCCTATAACTAGGCTATCTACATGAGATGTAGACATATAATGGAGCTAAAATCACCCTAAAAACTAGGCTAGTTAAGATTGAATTGACAAAATAATATTTTCTCAAAAAAAAAAATCTGGGATTGTTCACTAAACTGAATTGGTCTTGTATAGTGGAGACACGAAACGGGATTTAGAGACCCTATAACTAGGCTATCTACACGAGACGTAGACATATGACGGAGCTAAAATCCCCCTAAAAACTAGGCTAGTTAAGATTGAATTGACAAAATAATATTTTCTCAAAATAATATTTTCTGAGATTGTACACTAAAGTGAATTGGTCTTGTATAGTGGAGACACGAAACGGGATTTAGAGCCCCTATAACTAGGCTATCTACACGAGACGTAGACAGAAACGGAGCTAAAATCACCCTAAAAACTAGGCTAGTTAAGATTGAATTGACAAACTAATATTTTCTCAAAAAAATATTTTCTGCGATTGTACACTAAAGTGAATTGGTCTTGTATAGTGGAGACACGAAACGGGATTTAGAGCCCCTATAACTAGGCTATCTACATGAGATGTAGACATATAACGGAGCTAAAATCCCCCTAAAAACTAGGCTAGTTAAGATTGAATTGACAAAATAATATTTTCTCAAAAAATATTTTCTGAGATTGTACACTAAAGTGAATTGGTCTTGTATAGTGGTAACACGAAAGGGATTTAAAGCCCCTATAACTAGGGTATCTACACGAGATGTAGACATATAATGGAGCTAAAATCACCCTAAAAACTAGGCTAGTTAAGATTGAATTGACAAAATAATATTTTCTCAAACAATATTTTCTGAGATTGTTCACTAAAGTGAATTGGTCTTGTATAGTGGAGACACGAAACGGGATTTAGATCCTCTATAACTAGGCTATCTACACGAGACGTTGGCAAATAACAGAGCTAAAATCCCCCTAAAAACTAGGCTAGTTAAGATTGAATTGACAAAATAATATTTTCTCAAAAAAAAATGTTCTGAGATTGTACACTACAGTGAATTGGTCTTGTATGGTGGAGACACGAAACGGGATTTAGAGCCCCTATAACTAGGCTATCTACACGAGATGTAGACATATAACAGAGCTAAAATCACTCTAAAAACTAGGCTAGTTGAGATTGAATTGACAAAACAATATTTTCTCAAAAAATATTTTCTGAGATTGTACACCAAAGTGAATTGGTCTTGTATAGTGGAGACACGAAACGGGATTTAGAGCCCCTATGACTAGGCTATCTACACGAGACGTAGACATATAATTGAGCTAAAATCACCCTAAAAACTAGGCTTGTTAAGATTGAATTGACAAAATAATATTTTCTCAAAAAATATTTTCTGAGATTGTTCACTAAAGTGAATTGGTCTTGTATAGTGGAGACATAAAACAGGATTTAGAGCCTCTATAACTAGGCTATCTACACGAGATGTAGAAATATAATGGAGCTAAAATCACCCTAAAAACTAGGCTAGTTAAGATTGAATTGACAAAATAATATTTTCTCAAAAAATATTTTCTGAGATTGTACACTAAAGTGAATTGGTCTTGTATAGTGGAGACACGAAACGGGATTTAGAGCCCCTATAACTAGGCTATCTACATGAGATGTAGACATATAATGGAGCTAAAATCACCCTTAAAAACTAGGCTAGTTAAGATTGAATTGACAAAATAATATTTTCTCAAAACATATTTTCTGAGATTGTACACTAAAGTGAATTGGTCTTGTATAGTGGAGACACGAAACGGGATTTAGAGCCCATAAAACTAGGCTATCTACACGAGATGGAGACATATAACGGAGCTAAAATCCCCCTAAAAACTAGGCTAGTGTTAAGATTGAATTGACAAAATAATATTTTCTCAAAAAAATATTTTCTGAGATTGTACACTGAAGTGAATTGGTCTTGTATGGTGGAGACACGAAACGGGATTTAGAGCCCCTATAACTAGGCTATTTATACGAGACGTAGACATATAACGGAGCTAAAATCCCCCTAAAAACTAGGCTAGTTAAGATTGAATTGACTAAAATAATATTTTCTCAAAATAATATTTTCTGAGATTGTACACCAAAGTGAATTGGTCTTGTATAGTGGAGACACGAAACGGGATTTAGAGCCCCTATAACTAGGCTATCTACACGAGACGTAGACATATAACGGAGCTAAAATCACCTTAAAAACTAGGCTAGTTAAGATTGAATTGACAAACTAATATTTTCTCAAAACAAAAATCTGAGATTGTACACTAAAGTGAATTGGTCTTGTATAGTGGAGACACGAAACGGGATTTAGAGCCCCTATAACTTGGCTATCTACATGAGATGTAGACATATAACGGAGCTAAAATCCCCCTAAAAAACTAGGCTAGTTAAGATTGAATTGACAAATTAATATTTTCTCAAAAAATATTTTCTGAGATTGTACACATAAGTGAATTGGTCTTGTATAGTGGAGACACGAAACATGATTTAGAGCCTCTATAACTAGGCTATCTACACGAGACGTAGACATATAATTGAGCTAAAATCACCCTAAAAACTAGGCTAGTTAAGATTGAATTGACAAAATAATGATTTCTCAAAAAGTATTTTCTGAGATTGTACACTAAAGTGAATTGGTCTTGTATAGTGGAGACATAAAACAGGATTTAGTGCCTCTATAACTAGGCTATCTACACGAGATGTAGAAATATAATGGAGCTAATATCACCCTAAAAACTAGGCTAGTTAAGATTGAATTGACAAAATAATATTTTCTTAAAAAATATTTTCTGAGATTGTACACTAAATTGAATTGGTCTTATATAGTGGTAACACGAAAGGGATTTAGAGCCCCTATAACTAGGCAATCTACACGAGATGTAGACATATAATGGAGCTAAAATCACCCTAAAAACTAGGCTAGTTAAGATTGAATTGACAAAATAATATTTTCTCAAAAAATATTTTCTGAGATTGGTCACTAAAGTGAATTGGTCTTATATAGTGGAGACACGAAACGGGATTTAGAGCCCCTATAACTAGGCTATCTACACGAGATGTAGACATATAACAGAGCTAAAATTACTCTAAAAACTAGGCTAGTTAAGATTGAATTGACAAAATAATATTTTCTCAATTTTTTTTTTCGGAGATTGTACAGTAAAGTGAATTGGTCTTTTATAGTGGAGACACGAAACGGGATTTAGAGCCCCTATAACTAGGCTATCTACATGAGATGTAGACATATAATGGAGCTAAAATCTCCCTAAAAACTTGGCTAGTTAAGATTGAATTGACAAAATAATATTTTCTCAACAAAATATTTTCTGAGATTGTACACTAAAGTAAATTGGTCTTGTATAGTGAAGACACGAAACGGGATTTAGAGCCCCTATAACTAGGCTATCTACACGAGATGGAAACATATAACGGAGCTAAAATCCCCCTAAAAACTAGGCTAGTGTTAAGATTGAATTGACAAAATAATATTTTCTCAAACAAATATTTTCTGAGATTGTACACTGAAGTGAATTGGTCTTGTATGGTGGAGACACGAAACGGGATTTAGAGCCCCTATAACTAGGCTATTTATACGAGACGTAGACATATAACGGAGCTAAAATCCCCCTAAAAACTATGCTAGTTAAGATTGAATTGACAAAATAATATTTTCTCAATATAATATTTTCTGAGATTGTACACCAAAGTGAATTGGTCTTGTATAGTGGAGACACGAAACGGGATTTAGAGCCCCTATAACTAGGCTATCTACACGAGACGTAGACATATAACGGAGCTAAAATCACCTTAAAAACTAGGCTAGTTAAGATTGAATTGACAAACTAATATTTTCTCAAAAAAAAAATCTGAGATTGTACACTAAAGTGAATTGGTCTTGTATAGTGGAGACACGAAACGGGATTTAGAGCCCCTATAACTAGGCTATCTACACGAGATGTAGACATAACGGAGCTAAAATCCCCCTAAAAACTAGGCTAGTGTTAAGATTGAATTGACAAAATAATATTTTCTCAAACAAATATTTTCTGAGATTGTACACTGAAGTGAATTGGTCTTGTATGGTGGAGACACGAAACGGGATTTAGAGCACCTATAACTAGGCTATTTATACGAGACGTAGACATTTAACGGAGCTAAAATCCCCCTAAAAACTAGGCTAGTTAAGATTGAATTGACAAACTAATATTTTCTCAAAAAAATATTTTCTGCGATTGTACACTAAAGTGAATTGGTCTTGTATAGTGGAGACATAAAACAGGATTTAGAGCCTCTATAACTAGGCTATCTACACGAGATGTAGACATATAATGGAGCTAATATCACCCTAAAAACTAGGCTAGTTAAGATTGAATTGACAAAATAATATTTTCTCAAAAAAATATTTTCTGAGATTGTACACTGAAGTGAATTGGTCTTGTATGGTGGAGACACGAAACGGGATTTAGAGCCCCTATAACTAGGCTATTTATACGAGACGTAGACATATAACGGAGCTAAAATCCCCCTAAAAACTAGGCTAGTTAAGATTGAATTGACAAAATAATATTTTCTCAAAATAATATTTTCTGAGATTGTACACTTAAGTGAATTGGTCTTGTATAGTGGAGACACGAAACAGGATTTAGAGCCTCTATAACTAGGCTATCTACACGAGACGTAGACATATAATTGAGCTAAAATCACCCTAAAAACTAGGCTAGTTAAGATTGAATTGACAAAATAATATTTTCTCAAAAAATATTTTCTGAGATTGTACACTAAAGTGAATTGGTCTTGTATAGTGGAGACATAAAACAGGATTTAGAGCCTCTATAACTAGGCTATCTACACGAGATGTAGAAATATAATGGAGCTAATATCACCCTAAAAACTAGGCTAGTTAAGATTGAATTGACAACATAATATTTTCTTAAAAAATATTTTCTGAGATTGTACACTAAATTGAATTGGTCTTATATAGTGGTAACACGAAAGGGATTTAGAGCCCCTATAACTAGGCTATCTACACGAGATGTAGACATATAATGGAGCTAAAATCACCCTAAAAACTAGGCTAGTTAAGATTGAATTGACAAAATAATATTTTCTCAAAAAATATTTTCTGAGATTGTACACTAAAGTGAATTGGTCTTGTATAGTGGAGACACGAAACGGGATTTAGAGCCCCTATAACTAGGCTATCTACATGAGATGTAGACATATAATGGAGCTAAAATCACCCTAAAAACTAGGCTAGTTAAGATTGAATTGACAAAATAATATTTTCTCAAAAAATATTTTCTGAGATTGTTCACTAAAGTGAATTGGTCTTGTATAGTGGAGACACGAAACGGGATTTAGAGACCCTATAACTAGGCTATCTACACGAGACGTAGACATATAACAGAGCTAAAATCACCCTAAAAACTAGGCTAGTTAAGATTGAATTGACAAAATAATATTTTCTCAAAAAATATTTTCTGAGATTGTACACTAAAGTGAATTGGTCTTGTATAGTGGAGACACGAAACGGGATTTAGAGCCCCTATAACTAGGCTATCTACACGAGATGTAGACATAACGGAGCTAAAATCCCCCTAAAAACTAGGCTAGTGTTAAGATTGAATTGACAAAATAATATTTTCTCAAAAAAATATTTTCTGAGATTGTACACTAAAGTGAATTGGTCTTGTATGGTGGAGACACGAAACGGGATTTAGAGCCCCTATAACTAGGCTATTTATACGAGACGTAGACATATAACGAAGCTAAAATCCCCTAAAAACTAGGCTAGTTAAGATTGAATTGACAAAATAATATTTTCTCAAAATAATATTTTCTGAGATTGTACACTAAAGTGCTTTGGTCTTGTATAGTGGAGACACGAAACGGGATTTAGAGCCCCTATAACTAGGCTATCTACACGAGACGTAGACATATAATGGAGCTAAAATCACCCTAAAAACTAGGCTAGTTAAGATTGAATTGACAAACTAATATTTTCTCAAAAAATATTTTCTGCGATTGTACACTAAAGTTAATTGGTCTTGTATAGTGGAGACACGAAACAGGATTTAGAACCCCTATAACTAGGCTATCTACACGAGATGGAGACATATAACGGAGCTAAAATCACCCTAAAAACTAGGCTAGTGTTAAGATTGA
This sequence comes from Lithodes maja, assembly GCA_037953745.1. Classification (NCBI taxonomy): domain Eukaryota; kingdom Metazoa; phylum Arthropoda; class Malacostraca; order Decapoda; family Lithodidae; genus Lithodes; species Lithodes maja. The sequence goes on from JBAKBP010004398.1 coordinate 101,390, forward strand.
ATTGACAAAATAATATTTTCTCAAAAAAATATTTTCTGAGATTGTACACTGAAGTGAATTGGTCTTGTATGGTGGAGACACGAAACGGGATTTAGAGCCCCTATAACTAGGCTATTTATACGAGACGTAGACATATAACGGAGCTAAAATCCCCCTAAAAACTAGGCTAGTTAAGATTGAATTGACAAAATAATATTTTCTCAAAATAATATTTTCTGAGATTGTACACCAAAGTGAATTGGTCTTGTATAGTGGAGACACGAAACGGGATTTAGAGCCCCTATAACTAGGCTATCTACACGAGACGTAGACATATAACGGAGCTAAAATCACCTTAAAAACTAGGCTAGTTAAGATTGAATTGACAAACTAATATTTTCTCAAAAAAAAAAAATCTGAGATTGTACACTAAAGTGAATTGGTCTTGTATAGTGGAGACACGAAACGGGATTTAGAGCCCCTATAACTAGGCTATCTACATGAGATGTAGACATATAACGGAGCTAAAATCCCCCTAAAAACTAGGCTAGTTAAGATTGAATTGACAAACTAATATTTTTTCAAAAAATATTTTCTGAGATTGTACACTTAAGTGAATTGGTCTTATATAGTGGTAACACGAAAGGGATTTAGAGCCCCTATAGCTAGGCTATCTACACGAGATGTAGACATATAATGGAGCTAAAATCACCCTAAAAACTAGGCTAGTTAAGATTGAATTTGATAAAATAATATTTTCTCAAAAAATATTTTCTGAGATTGTTCACTAAAGTGAATTGGTCTTATATAGTGAAGACACGAAACGGGATTTAGAGCCCCTATAACTAGGCTATCTACACGAGATGTAGACATATAACAGAGCTAAAATCACTCTAAAAACTAGGCTAGTTAAGATTGAATTGACAAAATAATATGTTCTCAATTTTTTTTTTCTGAGATTGTACACTAAAGTGAATTGGTCTTGTATAGTGGAGACACGAAACGGGATTTAGAGCCCCTATAACTAGGCTATCTACATGAGATGTAGACATATAATGGAGCTAAAATCACCCTAAAAACTAGGCTAGTTAAGATTGAATTGACAAAATAATATTTTCTCAAAAAATATTTTCTGAGATTGTTCACTAAAGTGAATTGGTCTTGTATAGTGGAGACACGAAACGGGATTTAGAGACCCTATAACTAGGCTATCTACACGAGACGTAGACATATAACAGAGCTAAAATCACCCTAAAAACTAGGCTAGTTAAGATTGAATTGACAAAATAATATTCTCTCAAAAAATATTTTCTGAGATTGTACACTAAAGTGAATTTGTCTTGTATAGTGGAGACACGAAAAGGGATTTAGAGCCTCTATAACTAGGCTATCTTCATGAGATGTAGACATATAACGGAGCTAAAATCACCCTAAAAACTAGGCTAGTTAAGATTGAATTGACAAAATAATAATTTCTCAAAAAACATTTTCTGAGATTGTACACTAAAGTGAATTGGTCTTGTATAGTGGAGACAAGAAACGGGATTTAGAGCCCCTATAACTAGGCTATCTACACGAGACGTAGACATATTTCAGAGCTAAAATCACCCTAAAAACTAGGCTAGTTAAGATTGAATTGACAAAATAATATTCTCTCAAAAAATATTTTCTGAGATTGTACACTAAAGTGAATTGGTCTTGTATAGTGGAGACACGAAACGGGATTTAGAGCCTCTATTACTTGGCTATCTACATGAGATGTAGACATATAGCGGAGCTAAAATCACCCTAAAAACTAGGCTAGTTAAGATTGAATTGACAAAATAATATTTTCTCAAAACATATTTTCTGAGATTGTACACTAAAGTGAATTGGTCTTGTATAGTGGAGACACGAAACGGGATTTAGAGCCCCTATAACTAGGCTATCTACACGAGACGTAGACATATAACGGAGCTAAAATCACCCTAAAAACTAGGCTAGTTAAGATTTAATTGACAAACTAATATTTTCTCAAAACAATATTTTCTGAGATTGTACACTAAAGTGAATTGGTCTTGTATAGTGGAGAGACGAAACGGGATTTAGAGCCTCTATAACTAGGCTATCTACATTAGATGTAGACATATAACGGAGCTAAAATCCCCCTAACAACTAGGCTAGTTAAGATTGAATTGACAAAATAATATTTTCTCAAAACAAAAATTCTGAGATTGTACACTAAAGTGAATTGGTCTTATATAGTGGAGACACGAAACGGGATTTAGAGCCTCTATAACTAGGCTATCTACACGAGACGTAGACATATAATTGAGCTAAAATCACCCTAAAAACTAGGCTAGTTAAGATTGAATTGACAAAATTATATTTTCTCAAAAAATATTTTCTGAGATTGTTCACTAAAGTGAATTGGTCTTGTATAGTGGAGACATAAAACAGGATTTAGAGCCTCTATAACTAGGCTATCTACACGAGATGTAGAAATATAATGGAGCTAAAATCACCCTAAAAACTAGGCTAGTTAAGATTGAATTGACAAAATAATATTTTCTCAAAAAATATTTTCTGAGATTGTACACTAAAGTGAATTGGTCTTGTATAGTGGTAACACGAAACGGGATTTAGAGCCCCTATAACTAGGCTATCTACACAAGATGTAGACATATAATGGAGCTAAAATAACCCTAAAAACTAGGCTAGTTAAAATTGAATTAACAAAATAATATTTTGTCAAAAAATATTTTCTGAGATTGTTCACTAAAGTGAATTGGTCTTGTATAGTGGAGACACGAAACGGGATTTAGAGCCCCTATTACTAGGCTATCTACACGAGATGTAGACATATAACAGAGCAAAAAATCACCCTAAAAATTAGGCTAGTTAAGATTGAATTGACAAAATAATATTTTCTCAAAAAATATTTTCTGAGATTGTACACTAAAGTGAATTAGTCTTGTATAGTGGAGACACGAAACGGGATTTAGATCCTCTACAACTAGGCTATCTACACAAGACGTTGACAATTAACAGAGCTAAAATCCCCCTAAAAACTAGGCTAGTTAAGATTGAATTGACAAAATAATATTTTCACAAAAAAAATGTTCTGAGATTGTAAACTAAAGTGAATTGGTCTTGTATGGTGGAGACACGAAACGGGATTTAGAGCCCCTATAACTAGGCCATTTATACGAGACGTAGACATATAACGGAGCTAAAATCCCTCTAAAAACTAGGCTAGTTAAGATTGAATTGACAAAATAATATTTTCACAAAAAAATATTTTCTGAGATTGTTCACTAAAGTGAATTGGTCTTGTATAGTGGAGACACGAAACGGGATTTAGAGCCCCTATAACTAGGCTATCTACACCAGACGTAGACATATAAGAGAGCTAAAATCACCCTAAAAACTAGGCTAGTTAAGATTGAATTGACAAAATAATATTTTCTCAAAAAATATTTTCTGAGATTGTACACTAAAGTGAATTGGTCTTGTATAGTGGAGACACGAAACGGGATTTAGAGCCCCTATAACTAGGCTATCTACACGAGATGTAGACATATAACGGAGCTAAAATCCCCCTAAAAACTAGGCTAGTGTTAAGATTGAATTGATAAAATAATATTTTCTCAAAAAAATATTTTCTGAGATTGTACACTAAAGTGAATTGGTCTTGTATAGTGGAGACACGAAACGGGATTTAGAGCCCCTATAACTAGGCTATCTACACGAGACGTAGACATATAACGGAGCTAAAATCACCCTAAAAACTAGGCTAGTTAAGATTGAATTGACAAAATAATATTTTCTCCAAAAAAGTATTTTCTGAAATTGTACACTAAAGTGAATTGGTATTGTACAGTGGAGACACGAAACGGGATTTAGAGCCCCTATAACTAGGCTATCTACACGAGACGTAGACATATTTCGGAGCTAAAATCACCCTAAAAACTAGGCTAGTTAAGATTGAATTGACAAAATAATATTCTCTCAAAAAATATTTTCTGAGATTGTACACTAAAGTGAATTGGTCTTGTATAGTGGAGACACGAAACGGGATTTAGAGCCTCTATTACTTGGCTATCTACATGAGATGTAGACATATAGCGGAGCTAAAATCACCCTAACAACTAGGCTAGTTAAGATTGAATTGACAAAATAATATTTTCTCAAAAAATATTTTCTGTGATTGTACACTAAAGTGAATTGGTCTTGTATAGTGGAGACACGAAAAGGGATTTAGAGCCCCTATAACTAGGCTATCTACACGAGACGTAGACATATAACGGAGCTAAAATCCCCCTAAAAACTAGGCTAGTTAAGATTGAATTGACAAAATAATATTTTCTCAAAAAAAAAATTCTGAGATTGTACACTAAAGTGAATTGGTCTTGTATAGTGGAGACACGAAACGGGATTTAGAGCCTCTATAACTAGGCTATCTACACGAGACGTAGACATATAATTGAGCTAAAATCACCCTAAAAACTAGGCTAGTTAAGATTGAATTGACAAAATTATATTTTCTCAAAAAATATTTTCTGAGATTGTACACTAAAGTGAATTGGTCTTGTATAGTGGTAACACGAAACGGGATTTAGAGCCCCTATAACTAGGCTATTTACACGAGATGTAGACATATAATGGAGCTAAAATCACCCTAAAAACTAGGCTAGTTAAGATTGAATTGACAAAATAATATTTTGTCAAAAAATATTTTCTGAGATTGTTCACTAAAGTGAATTGGTCTTGTATAGTGGAGACACGAAACGGGATTTAGAGCCCCTATAACTAGGCTATCTACACGAGATGTAGACATATAACAGAGCTAAAATCACCCTAAAAATTAGGCTAGTTAAGATTGAATTGACAAAATAGTATTTTCTCAAAAAATATTTTCTGATATTGTAAACTAAAGTGAATTGGTCTTGTATAGTGGTAACACGAAACGGGATTTAGAGCCCCTATAACTATGCTATCTACACGAGATGTAGACATATAATGGAGCTAAAATCACCCTAAAAACTAGGCTAGTTAAGATTGAATTGACAAAATAATATTTTGTCAAAGAGATTGTTCACTAAAGTGAATTGGTCTTGTATAGTGGAGACACGAAACGGGATTTAGAGCCCCGATAACTAGGCTATCTACACGAGATGTAGACATATAACAGAGCTAAAATCACCCTAAAAATTAGGCTAGTTAAGATTGAATTGACAAAATAATATTTTTTCAAAAAATATTTTCTGAGATCGTACACTAAGTGAATTGGTCTTGTATAGTGGAGACACGAAACGGGATTTAGAGCCCCTATAACTAGGCTATCTACATGAGATGTAGACATATAATTGAGCTAAAATCACCCTAAAAACTAGGCTAGTTAAGATTGAATTGACAAAATAATATTTTCTCAAAAAATATTTTCTGAGATTGTACACTAAAGTGAATTGGTCTTGTATAGTGGCGACAGGAAACGGGATTTAGAGCCCCTATAACTAGGCTATCTACACGAGACGTAGACATATAACGGAGCTAAAATCACCCTAAAAACTAGGCTAGTTAAGATTGAATTGACAAAATAATATTTTCTCAAAAAAAGTATTTTCTGAAATTGTACACTAAAGTGAATTGGTATTGTATAGTGAAGACACAAAACGGAATTTAGAGCCCCTATAACTAGGCTATCTACATGAGATGTAGACATATAACGGAGCTAAAATCACCCTAAAAACTAGGCTAGTTAAGATTGAATTGACAAAATAATATTCTCTCAAAAAATATTTTCTGAGATTGTACACTAAAGTGAATTGGTCTTGTACAAAGGAGTACAAAGGAGTACAAAGGAAATCAAGCAACAACAGATCTAGTGACCCTTCTAGGCTGCTTGTCCTCCAAAACACTGAGGATCAAGTGTCCAAACAGTGGTTTAGAGTGGGTAAGGGAACATTGGAAAGGGAACTACTGCCCTGCCACTAACGTGGCAGGACTAGGAAGTTAGTAGGGGACATATGGGTTAGTAACTGAGGGGAGGATAAAGTTATTCATTTACAAACGCAGTCAGTCGCGGGTTTGATGCGAGATATTTGTCTAGGCGGAATTTAAATGAATCAACGGTGCTGCAGTCTATAACGTTTCGGGGAAGCCCATTCCACAAGTTGACAACTCGATTGAAGAAGAAATTCTTAGATTCGTGCGAGTTAAAAGATTTACCAATAATTTTGCAACCGTTTCCCCGTGTGTAATTAGATTGGTTGATAGTGAAGTACTTACTACAGTTCATATTGTCGATGCCTTTGATGATTTTGAACACTTGAATTAAGTCGCCTCTTAATCTGCGCTGGGTTAAAGGAAATAGATTTAATTCTCTAAGACGCTCTTCGTATGGTTTGTTCTTTAGGCTAGGTATCATTTTGGTAACTCTACGTTGAACTCGTTCTAGCTTGTTTATATCTTTTTGGTAATAAGGGCACCAGGATTGAACGCAGTATTCCAGAAGAGGGCGGACTAAGGAATTGTAAAGGGTTAGGATAACTTCTTTGGATTTATGCTCAAATGACCTGCCTATAAAGCCAATTATTTTGTTTGCCTTCTTAACAACTTCTGAACATTGTTGACTCGGTTTTAGGTTACTCGATATTGTTACTCCCAGATCAGTTTCTCTGTTTACATTCTTAAGCTGAGTGCCATTCATCGAATAGTTTGCTTTCTCATTTAGGTATCCGACATGTAGTACTTTACATTTATCCGCATTGAAACTCATTTGCCAAATTTGGGCCCAACATGACAATTTATCTAGATTGTGTTGCATATCGTCAACTTGTTCTTTTGAGAGTACGCTATTTGCAATTTTTGTATCGTCAGCAAATTTTGAGATTGTGCAGGTGAGACCCTCATCTATGTCGTTGATGTAAATTAGAAAGAGAATTGGTCCTAGTACCGATCCCTGGGGTACCCCGCTACTTACATTGGTCCATTTAGATGCCTTACCGTTTATGACTACTCTTTGCTTTCTGTTGTTGAGCCAATTTTCTATCCATTTCAACACACCGTCTTGTATTCCATGCGCTTTTAGTTTTAGCAGTAAACGTTTGTGGGGAACTTTGTCAAAGGCCTTTTGAAAATCAAGGTATATAATATCTACAGCTTTACTCTCATCGTAGAGGTTGAGGATATCGTGGAAGAAGTCTAAGAGGTTTGTTAAACAGGAACGTTTTTTACGAAAGCCGTGTTGAGTATCTTTAAGTATGTTATTTTCCTCTAAGTGATTTACGAGTCTGTCTCGTATGACCGTTTCTAGCATTTTACATACAACTGAGGTTAAGCTAATTGGACGATAGTTACTGGGTAGGGATTTGCTGCCTTTTTTGAATATCGGTGTTACGTTGGCTAGCTTCCACTGATCAGGCATAGTTCCAGACTGCAAGGATTTATTGAATAGTAATGTCAGTGGTTTGGAGAGCTCATTCTTAGCTTCCTTTAGAACTCTAGGCGAGATTGTATCAGGTCCTGGCGTTTTATTTACTTTGAGTTTATCTAAACAATTCAATACTTCTCTCTCTGTAACGGTAATATTGCTTAGAAGATCTGAATTATCAATCTGAATCGGCGATGGTGTAGGGATATCACTGAGGTCTTCGGTTGTAACAACTGATGCAAAGAAGGTATTGAGGGCATTACTCATTTGTACTTCGTCTTTGGTGTATTCTCCTTTTTCATCGACTAACGGTCCAACAGTTGAAGTAACTACTTTTTTCTTTCTGATATAACTATAGAATTCTTTCGGGTTTGTTTTACTTTGATTCGCAATATGTAACTCTAAGGTCTTTTTACTTTGCTTAATTAACTTTTTGGCTTTGCGTCGTAGCTCTACAAATTTCACCCGTTCTTCGTCATTTTGTGAGGATTTTAATCTATCATTAGCAAATTTTTTAGCAAGCAGGCAGTTTGAAATATCTTTATTCCACCATTTGGGCTTATTATTATGGCCTGGACGCCGTATTTTCGATGGTATGCAGTCTTGCACTGCTTTTAGGTAAGTGGTTTCGAATAACTTCCAAGATGTATTTATATCGTTATTGTTAATTAAAAAGCTCCAGTCAGTTTCTTTAAACATAGCTCTAAGTTTATGGAAGTTTGCTTTCTTGAAATTAGGGACTTTTTCGATGCTACTATTTGGTTCGTTACTAGTAAACTTTAAAGTGAAAGTTATCGTACGATGGTCGCTGTTACTGAATTCATCACCAACATTCAAATTCTATATCAATTCTTCTTTTGTTGCAAGTACAATGTCAAGAACGTTATTACCACGGGTCGGCGTTCGAACAAATTGATAAAGCGAACTCTCTTGCAAGTTCGTATACAAGTCATGTCCGGAGTGTGAAGTAAGAGTATCGCCCCACTTGGTCACAGGTAAATTAAAGTCGCCAAAAATTACGGTATCTTGTGAGTTACTTACATCTGCAATTTGTTCGTAAATTTCTCGGTCAGTTTGCACTGATTGAGCTGGAGGTCTGTATATTAACGCAAGTATTATTTTTGTACCTTTATTATTCTTTATTAGCACAAAAGATGTGTCGACGTTCACAATTTGAGGTTTTGACACGAGGGTCGGGTTAAGACTTTCTTTGATATAAAATAAAACGCCACCTCCATTTTTATTTATTCGGCTGTTCTCAAACATTACATAACCGGGAAGTGAATACTCTGCTAAAAAGTCTCTATCTTCTGTATTGAGCCAAGATTCTGTTATGCCAATCACATCATAATTTTCTGTAAACACTAGTTCCTCTAAATCTGAAAATTTATTGCGTATGCTACGAGCGTTTGCATAGAAAACCTTTAAAGTTGCGGTTTTAGAACTCGCAGAACGTTCTTTCATCGAATTTTTGGTTCTGGTCGGATCTACATTTACATTCATGGCTGTCCTCGGTCCTCGGTCGTTATCCCTGACGGTTTTGAATTTGGGTCGTGTTGGTGGAGATTTATCCAAATTCGCGGTTCTTGACGGATTAGTATTTAATTCCTTTGTAGGTTGCCGTCCTCGCTGTCTTCGGTCCTCCTTCCTGGTTGTCCTGTGCTGAGTCGATTTCTTCTCCGAAAATCCTTCACCGCATCGTTGAGAAGACGCCCAAAACGTGCTGCTCCCACCTGGTTCAGATGAACTCCATCGTCCGAAAACAAATAGTCATCGTAGTAGAAATTGTCCCAGGTGTCGACGAATCCCACGTTCTCCTTCCTGCAGAGGTTTGCTAGACAACGATTTGTGCTGGTGGCTATGTTGTAAAATCGGCTCTCTACACCGAGCCGGGGGACGATTCCTGAGATGATGATCCTTGATGACTTCTCCTTAAACGACTTGATCAGCTGCTGGTACTTTAAAAGCAAATCTTCCGACCGGGTTCGCTGCACATCGTTGGATCCAACGTGGATGACGTACATTGTATTAGCAGGGGCCAGCTTTGATACTTCGTCAACTGCTGCAACTACGTCATCCACACCACCACCAGGGATACAAAAACGCTTCCTGGTCTTAGGTGCCCTGGCGCAAAACTCTGTGAGCTGACCACGTATCATCGAGTCTCCCACGAGCCGGACTTCTTCTATTTCCTCTTCGTCATCTGAGTCTGCGAGTATCTGGAAACGGTTTTGACACTCGGTAATCGGTATGTGTTTCCTGGTCTTGGGGCAAACGTTGTTCCTCACGACACGGAAGTTGTCTTGAGGGGGAAGAGAGTCACTATTTGTATCTTGAGTATCGGATACATCAGCTGAAGTGGCTACTGTAGGCGTTGAATTGTTGGCAGTTGACGTTGGGGCGTTGGTGGCTGCTGGAGTTGCGGTGACAATTGAAGTTTGTGGTACTCCAACGTTGAGTGTTACAAACTCTTGGAGTGATTCCAGCTTCATGGTGAGGACGTTGATCTTGTTGTAGGCTTCATCTAATTTCACTGTAAAATTCTCTCGTTGTTGGCAGAGCCGGCAGTCTTGAAGATCGATAGTAGCAAACATGGACTCACCAAACCTACCGGCGCAGTTCGCACAAGCGCGAGGCATGGTGACAGTCACTTTCTTCAGATCACTTCACTCACTTAAAAAACAATTCACTCACTTTAAAACACTTCACTCACTTTAAAAACACTTCAATCACTTCAACCGAAAACAAATATGCTGAAATACGCAGAAATAGGTTATCAGGGGTGATAGCCTAACCGAAAACAAAAATGTTGAGATACGCAGAATTAGGCTTCCAGGGGCGATAGCCTAACCAAAAGTTTTTTTAAAAATTGAAATACGCAATAATAGGCTACCAGCGTTGAATAGCCTAACCGAAAATAATAAAATTGAAATTCGCAGGACAATTGAAATTCGCAGTATAGATTACAATTCGCAATTGTATAGTGGAGACACGAAAGGGATTTAGAGCCCCTATAACTAGGCTATCTACATGAGATGTAGACATATAACGGAGCTAAAATCACCCTAAAAACTAGGCTAGTTAAGATTGAATTGACAAAATAATATTCTCTCAAAAAATATTTTCTGAGATTGTACACTAAAGTGAATTGATCTTGTATAGTGGCGACAGGAAACGGGATTTAGAGCCCCTATAACTAGGCTATCTACACGAGACGTAGACATATAACGGAGCTAAAATCACCCTAAAAACTAGGCTAGTTAAGATTGAATTGACAAAATAATATTTTCTCAAAAAAAGTATTTTCTGAAATTGTACACTAAAGTGAATTGGTATTGTATAGTGAAGACACGAAACGGAATTTAGAGCCCCTATAACTAGGCTATCTACATGAGATGTAGACATATAACGGAGCTAAAATCCCCCTAAAAACTAGGCTAGTTAAGATTGAATTGACAAAATAATATTTTCTCAAAAAAAAAATTCCGAGATTGTACACTAAAGTGAATTGGTCTTGTATAGTGGAGACACGAAACGGGATTTAGAGCCTCTATAACTAGGCTATCTACACGAGATGTAGACATATAACAGAGCTAAAATCACCCTAAAAATTAGGCTAGTTAAGATTGAATTGACAAAATAATATTTTCTCAAAAAATATTTTCTGAGATTGTACACTAAAGTGAATTGGTCTTGTAATAGTGAGACACGAAACGGGATTTAGAGCCCCTATAACTAGTCTATCTACACGAGATGTAGACATATAATGGAGCTAAAATCACCCTATAAACTAGGCTAGTTAAGATTGAATTGACAAAATAATATTTTCTCAAAAAATATTTTCTGAAATTGTACATTAAAGTGATTGGTCTTGTATAGTGAAGACACGAAACGGAATTTAGAGCCCCTATAACTAGGCTATCTACATGAGATGTAGACATATATCGGAGCTAAAATCACCCTAAAAAACTAGGCTAGTTAAGATTGAATTGACAAAATAATATTTTCTCAAAAAATATTTTCTGAGATTGTACACTAAAGTGAATTGGTCTTGTATAGTGGAGACACGAAACGGGATTTAGAGCCCCTATAACTAGGCTATCTACACGAGATGTAGACATATAACGGAGCTAAAATCCCCTAAAAACTAGGCTAGTGTTAAGATGAATTGATAAAATAATATTTTCTCAAAAAATATTTCTGAGATTGTACACTAAAGTGAATTGGTCTTGTATAGTGGAGACACGAAACAGGATTTAGAGCCCTATAACTAGGCTATCTACACGAGACGTAGACATATAACGGAGCTAAAATCACCCTAAAAACTAGGCTAGTTAGATTGAATTGACAAAATAATATTTTCTCAAAAAAGTATTTTCTGAAATTGTACACTAAAGTGAATTGGTATTGTACAGTGGAGACACGAAACGGGATTTAGAGCCCCTATAACTAGGCTATCTACACGAGACGTAGACATATTTCGGAGCTAAAATCACCCTAAAAACTAGGCTAGTTAAGATTGAATTGACAAAATAATATTCTCTCAAAAAATATTTTCTGAGATTGTACACTAAAGTGAATTGGTCTTGTATAGTGGAGACACGAAACGGGATTTAGAGCCTCTATTACTTGGCTATCTACATGAGATGTAGACATATAGCGGAGCTAAAATCACCCTAAAAACTAGGCTAGTTAAGATTGAATTGACAAAATAATATTTTCTCAAAAAATATTTTCTGTGATTGTACACTAAAGTGAATTGGTCTTGTATAGTGGAGACACGAACAGGGATTTAGAGCCCCTATAACTAGGCTATCTACACGAGACGTAGACATATAACGGAGCTAAAATCCCCCTAAAAACTAGGCTAGTTAAGATTGAATTGACAAAATAATATTTTCTCAAAAAACAAAATCTGAGATTGTACACTAAAGTGAATTGGTCTTGTATAGTGGAGACACGAAACGGGATTTAGAGCCTCTATAACTAGGCTATCTACACGAGACGTAGACATATAATTGAGCTAAAATCACCCTAAAAACTAGGCTAGTTAAGATTGAATTGACAAAATTATATTTTCTCAAAAAATATTTTCTGAGATTGTACACTAAAGTGAATTGGTCTTGTATAGTGGTAACACGAAACGGGATTTAGAGCCCCTATAACTAGGCTATTTACACGAGATGTAGACATATAATGGAGCTAAAATCACCCTAAAAACTAGGCTAGTTAAGATTGAATTGACAAAATAATATTTTGTCAAAAAATATTTTCTGAGATTGTTCACTAAAGTGAATTGGTCTTGTATAGTGGAGACACGAAACGGGATTTAGAGCCCCTGTAACTAGGCTATCTACACGAGATGTAGACATATAACAGAGCTAAAATCACCCTAAAAATTAGGCTAGTTAAGATTGAATTGACAAAATAGTATTTTCTCAAAAAATATTTTCTGATATTGTAAACTAAAGTGAATTGGTCTTGTATAGTGGTAACACGAAACGGGATTTAGAGCCCCTATAACTATGCTATCTACACGAGATGTAGACATATAATGGAGCTAAAATCACCCTAAAAACTAGGCTAGTTAAGATTGAATTGACAAAATAATATTTTGTCAAAGAGATTGTTCACTAAAGTGAATTGGTCTTGTATAGTGGAGACACGAAACGGGATTTAGAGCCCCGATAACTAGGCTATCTACACGAGATGTAGACATATAACAGAGCTAAAATCACCCTAAAAATTAGGCTAGTTAAGATTGAATTGACAAAATAGTATTTTCTCAAAAAATATTTTCTGATATTGTAAACTAAAGTGAATTGGTCTTGTATAGTGGTAACACGAAACGGGATTTAGAGCCCCTATAACTATGCTATCTACACGAGATGTAGACATATAACAGAGCTAAAATCACCCTAAAAATTAGGCTAGTTAAGATTGAATTGACAAAATAATATTTTCTCAAAAAATATTTTCTGAGATTGTAAACTAAAGTGAATTGGTCTTGTATAGTGAAGACACGAAACGGAATTTAGAGCCCCTATAACTAGGCTATCTACATGAGATGTAGACATATAACGGAGCTAAAATCACCCTAAAAACTAGGCTAGTTAAGATTGAATTGACAAAATAATATTCTCTCAAAAAATATTTTCTGAGATTGTACACTAAAGTGAATTGGTCTTGTATAGTGGAGACACGAAAAGGGATTTAGAGCCCCTATAACTAGGCTATCTACATGAGATGTAGACATATAACGGAGCTAAAATCACCCTAAAAACTAGGCTAGTTAAGATTGAATTGACAAAATAAAATTTTCTCAAAAAACATTTTCTGAGATTGTACACTAAAGTGAATTGGTCTTGTATAGTGGAGACACGAAACGGGATTTAGAGCCCCTATAACTAGGCTATCTACACGAGACGTAGACATATTTCGGAGCTAAAATCACCCTAAAAACTAGGCTAGTTAAGATTGAATTGACAAAATAATATTCTCTCAAAAAATATTTTCTGAGATTGTACACTAAAGTGAATTGGTCTTGTATAGTGGAGACACGAAACGGGATTTAGAGCCTCTATTACTTGGCTATCTACATGAGATGTAGACATATAGCGGAGCTAAAATCACCCTAAAAACTAGGCTAGTTAAGATTGAATTGACAAAATAATATTTTCTCAAAAAATATTTTCTGAGATTGTACACTAAAGTGAATTGGTCTTGTATAGTGGAGACACGAAAAGGGATTTAGAGCCTCTATAACTAGGCTATCTACACGAGACGTAGACATATAACGGAGCTAAAATCACCCTAAAAACTAGGCTAGTTAAGATTGAATTGACAAACTAATATTTTCTCAAAAATTTTTTTTCTGAGATTGTACACTAAAGTGAATTGGTCTTGTATAGTGGAGAGACGAAACGGGATTTAGAGCCTCTATAACTAGGCTATCTACATTAGATGTAGACATATAACGGAGATAAAATCCCCCTAAAAACTAGGCTAGTTAAGATTGAATTGACAAAATAATATTTTCTCAAAAACAAAATTCTGAGATTGTACACTAAAGTGAATTGGTCTTATATAGTGGAGACACGAAACGGGATTTAGAGCCTCTATAACTAGGCTATCTACACGAGACGTAGACATATAATTGAGCTAAAATCACCCTAAAAACTAGGCTAGTTAAGATTGAATTGACAAAATTATATTTTCTCAAAAAATATTTTCTGAGATTGTTCACTAAAGTGAATTGGTCTTGTATAGTGGAGACATAAAACATGATTTAGAGCCTCTATAACTAGGCTATCTACACGAGATGTAGAAATATAATGGAGCTAAAATCACCCTAAAAACTAGGCTAGTTAAGATTGAATTGACAAAATAATATTTTCTCAAAAAATATTTTCTGAGATTGTACACTAAAGTGAATTGGTCTTGTATAGTGGTAACACGAAACGGGATTTAGAGCCCCTATAACTAGGCTATCTACACGAGATGTAGACATATAATGGAGCTAAAATAACCCTAAAAACTAGGCTAGTTAAAATTGAATTGACAAAATAATATTTTGTCAAAAAATATTTTCTGAGATTGTTCACTAAAGTGAATTGGTCTTGTATAGTGGAGACACGAAACGGGATTTAGAGCCCCTATTACTAGGCTATCTACACGAGATGTAGACATATAACAGAGCAAAAAATCACCCTAAAAATTAGGCTAGTTAAGATTGAATTGACAAAATAATATTTTCTCAACAAATATTTTCTGAGATTGTACACTAAAGTGAATTAGTCTTGTATAGTGGAGACACGAAACGGGATTTAGATCCTCTACAACTAGGCTATCTACACAAGACGTTGACAATTAACAGAGCTAAAATCCCCTAAAAACTAGGCTAGTTAAGATTGAATTGACAAAATAATATTTTCACAAAAAAAATGTTCTGAGATTGTAAACAAAAGTGAATTGGTCTTGTATGGTGGAGACACGAAACGGGATTTAGAGCCCCTATAACTAGGCCATTTATACGAGACGTAGACATATAACGGAGCTAAAATCCCTCTAAAAACTAGGCTAGTTAAGATTGAATTGACAAAATAATATTTTCACAAAAAATATTTTCTGAGATTGTTCACTAAAGTGAATTGGTCTTGTATAGTGGAGACACGAAACGGGATTTAGAGCCCCTATAACTAGGCTATCTACACCAGACGTAGACATATAAGAGAGCTAAAATCACCCTAAAAATTAGGCTAGTTAAGATTGAATTGACAAAATAATATTTTCTCAAAAAATATTTTCTGAGATTGTACACTAAAGTGAATTGGTCTTGTATAGTGGAGACACGAAACGGGATTTAGAGCCCCTATAACTAGGCTATCTACACGAGATGTAGACATATAACGGAGCTAAAATCCCCCTAAAAACTAGGCTAGTGTTAAGATTGAATTGATAAAATAATATTTTCTCAAAAAAATATTTTCTGAGATTGTACACTAAAGTGAATTGGTCTTGTATAGTGGAGACACGAAACGGGATTTAGAGCCCCTATAAGTAGGCTATCTGCACGAGACGTAGACATATAACGGAGCTAAAATCACCCTAAAAACTAGGCTAGTTAAGATTGAATTGACAAAATAATATTTTCTCAAAAAAAGTATTTTCTGAAATTGTACACTAAAGTGAATTGGTATTGTACAGTGGAGACAGGAAACGGGATTTAGAGCCCCTATAACTAGGCTATCTACACGAGACGTAGACATATTTCGGAGCTAAAATCACCCTAAAAACTAGGCTAGTTAAGATTGAATTGACAAAATAATATTCTCTCAAAAAATATTTTCTGAGATTGTACACTAAAGTGAATTGGTCTTGTATAGTGGAGACACGAAACGGGATTTAGAGCCTCTATTACTTGGCTATCTACATGAGATGTAGACATATAGCGGAGCTAAAATCACCCTAAAAACTAGGCTAGTTAAGATTGAATTGACAAAATAATATTTTCTCAAAAAATATTTTCTGTGATTGTACACTAAAGTGAATTGGTCTTGTATAGTTGAGACACGAAAAGGGATTTAGAGCCCCTATAACTAGGCTATCTACACGAGACGTAGACATACAACGGAGCTAAAATCCCCCTAAAAACTAGGCTAGTTAAGATTGAATTGACAAAATAATATTTTCTCAAAAAAAAAAATTCTGAGATTGTACACTAAAGTGAATTGGTCTTGTATAGTGGAGACACGAAACGGGATTTAGAGCCTCTATAACTAGGCTATCTACACGAGACGTAGACATATAATTGAGCTAAAATCACCCTAAAAACTAGGCTAGTTAAGATTGAATTGACAAAATTATATTTTCTCAAAAAATATTTTCTGAGATTGTACACTAAAGTGAATTAGTCTTGTATAGTGGTAACACGAAACGGGATTTAGAGCCCCTATAACTAGGCTATTTACACGAGATGTAGACATATAATGGAGCTAAAATCACCCTAAAAACTAGGCTAGTTAAGATTGAATTGACAAAATAATATTTTGTCAAAAAATATTTTCTGAGATTGTTCACTAAAGTGAATTGGTCTTGTATAGTGGAGACACGAAACGGGATTTAGAGCCCCTATAACTAGGCTATCTACACGAGATGTAGACATATAACAGAGCTAAAATCACCCTAAAAATTAGGCTAGTTAAGATTGAATTGACAAAATAGTATTTTCTCAAAAAATATTTTCTGATATTGTAAACTAAAGTGAATTGGTCTTGTATAGTGGTAACACGAAACAGGATTTAGAGCCCCTATAACTATGCTATCTACACGAGATGTAGACATATAATGGAGCTAAAATCACCCTAAAAACTAGGCTAGTTAAGATTGAATTGACAAAATAATATTTTGTCAAAGAGATTGTTCACTAAAGTGAATTGGTCTTGTATAGTTGAGACACGAAACGGGATTTAGAGCCCCGATAACTAGGCTATCTACACGAGATGTAGACATATAACAGAGCTAAAATCACCCTAAAAATTAGGCTAGTTAAGATTGAATTGACAAAATAATATTTTCTCAAAAAATATTTTCTGAGATCGTACACTAAGTGAATTGGTCTTGTATAGTGGAGACACGAAACGGGATTTAGAGCCCCTATAACTAGGCTATCTACATGAGATGTAGACATATAATTGAGCTAAAATCACCCTAAAAACTAGGCTAGTTAAGATTGAATTGACAAAATAATATTTTCTCAAAAAATATTTTCTGAGATTGTACACTAAAGTGAATTGGTCTTGTATAGTGGCGACAGGAAACGGGATTTAGAGCCCCTATAACTAGGCTATCTACACGAGACGTAGACATATAACGGAGCTAAAATCACCCTAAAAACTAGGCTAGTTAAGATTGAATTGACAAAATAATATTTTCTCAAAAAAAGTATTTTCTGAAATTGTACACTAAAGTGAATTGGTATTGTATAGTGAAGACACGAAACGGAATTTAGAGCCCCTATAACTAGGCTATCTACATGAGATGTAGACATATAACTGAGCTAAAATCACCCTAAAAACTAGGCTAGTTAAGATTGAATTGACAAAATAATATTCTCTCAAAAAATATTTTCTGAGATTGTACACTAAAGTGAATTGGTCTTGTATAGTGGAGACACGAAAGGGATTTAGAGCCCCTATAACTAGGCTATCTACATGAGATGTAGACATATAACGGAGCTAAAATCACCCTAAAAACTAGGCTAGTTATGATTGAATTGACAAAATAATATTCTCTCAAAAAATATTTTCTGAGATTGTACACTAAAGTGAATTGGTCTTGTATAGTGGCGACAGGAAACGGGATTTAGAGCCCCTATAACTAGGCTATCTACACGAGACGTAGACATATAACGGAGCTAAAATCACCCTAAAAACTAGGCTAGTTAAGATTGAATTGACAAAATAATATTTTCTCAAAAGAAGTATTTTCTGAAATTGTACACTAAAGTGAATTGGTATTGTATAGTGAAGACACGAAACGGAATTTAGAGCCCCTATAACTAGGCTATCTACATGAGATGTAGACATATAACGGAGCTAAAATCCCCCTAAAAACTAGGCTAGTTAAGATTGAATTGACAAAATAATATTTTCTCAAAAAAAAAAATCTGAGATTGTACACTAAAGTGAATTGGTCTTGTATAGTGGAGACACGAAACGGGATTTAGAGCCTCTATAACTAGGCTATCTACACGAGATGTAGACATATAACAGAGCTAAAATCACCCTAAAAATTAGGCTAGTTAAGATTGAATTGACAAAATAATATTTTCTCAAAAAATATTTTCTGAGATTGTACACTAAAGTGAATTGGTCTTGTATAGTGAGACACGAAACGGGATTTAGAGCCCCTATAACTAGTCTATCTACACGAGATGTAGACATATAATGGAGCTAAAATCACCCTATAAACTAGGCTAGTTAAGATTGAATTGACAAAATAATATTTTCTCAAAAAATATTTTCTGAAATTGTACATTAAAGTGAATTGGTCTTGTATAGTGAAGACACGAAACGGAATTTAGAGCCCCTATAACTAGGCTATCTACATGAGATGTAGACATATATCGGAGCTAAAATCACCCTAAAAACTAGGCTAGTTAAGATTGAATTGACAAAATAATATTTTCTCAAAAAATATTTTCTGAGATTGTACACTAAAGTGAATTGGTCTTGTATAGTGGAGACACGAAACGGGATTTAGAGCCCCTATAACTAGGCTATCTACACGAGATGTAGACATATAACGGAGCTAAAATCCCCCTAAAAACTAGGCTAGTGTTAAGATTGAATTGATAAAATAATATTTTCTCAAAACAATATTTTCTGAGATTGTACACTAAAGTGAATTGGTCTTGTATAGTGGAGACACGAAACGGGATTTAGAGCCCCTATAACTAGGCTATCTACACGAGACGTAGACATATAACGGAGCTAAAATCACCCTAAAAACTAGGCTAGTTAAGATTGAATTGACAAAATAATATTTTCTCAAAAAAAGTATTTTCTGAAATTGTACACTAAAGTGAATTGGCATTGTACAGTGGAGACACGAAACGGGATTTAGAGCCCCTATAACTAGGCTATCTACACTAGACGTAGACATATTTCGGAGCTAAAATCACCCTAAAAACTAGGCTAGTTAAGATTGAATTGACAAAATAATATTCTCTCAAAAAATATTTTCTGAGATTGTACACTAAAGTGAATTGGTCTTGTATAGTGGAGACACGAAACGGGATTTAGAGCCTCTATTACTTGGCTATCTACATGAGATGTAGACATATAGCGGAGCTAAAATCACCCTAAAAACTAGGCTAGTTAAGATTGAATTGACAAAATAATATTTTCTCAAAAAATATTTTCTGTGATTGTACACTAAAGTGAATTGGTCTTGTATAGTGGAGACACGAAAAGGGATTTAGAGCCCCTATAACTAGGCTATCTACACGAGACGTAGACATATAACGGAGCTAAAATCCCCCTAAAAACTAGGCTAGTTAAGATTGAATTGACAAAATAATATTTTCTCAAAAAAAAAAATCTGAGATTGTACACTAAAGTGAATTGGTCTTGTATAGTGGAGACACGAAACGGGATTTAGAGCCTCTATAACTAGGCTATCTACACGAGACGTAGACATATAATTGAGCTAAAATCACCCTAAAAACTAGGCTAGTTAAGATTGAATTGACAAAATTATATTTTCTCAAAAAATATTTTCTGAGATTGTACACTAAAGTGAATTGGTCTTGTATAGTGGTAACACGAAACGGGATTTAGAGCCCCTATAACTAGGCTATTTACACGAGATGTAGACATATAATGGAGCTAAAATCACCCTAAAAATTAGGCTAGTTAAGATTGAATTGACAAAATAGTATTTTCTCAAAAAATATTTTTTGATATTGTAAACTAAAGTGAATTGGTCTTGTATAGTGGTAACACGAAACGGGATTTAGAGCCCCTATAACTATGCTATCTACACGAGATGTAGACATATAATGGAGCTAAAATCACCCTAAAAACTAGGCTAGTTAAGATTGAATTGACAAAATAATATTTTGTCAAAGAGATTGTTCACTAAAGTGAATTGGTCTTGTATAGTGGAGACACGAAACGGGATTTAGAGCCCCGATAACTAGGCTATCTACACGAGATGTAGACATATAACAGAGCTAAAATCACCCTAAAAATTAGGCTAGTTAAGATTGAATTGACAAAATAATATTTTCTCAAAAAATATTTTCTGAGATCGTACACTAAGTGAATTGGTCTTGTATAGTGGAGACACGAAACGGGATTTAGAGCCCCTATAACTAGGCTATCTACATGAGATGTAGACATATAATTGAGCTAAAATCACCCTAAAAACTAGGCTAGTTAAGATTGAATTGACAAAATAATATTTTCTCAAAAAATATTTTCTGAGATTGTACACTAAAGTGAATTGGTCTTGTATAGTGGCGACAGGAAACGGGATTTAGAGCCCCTATAACTAGGCTATCTACACGAGACGTAGACATATAACGGAGCTAAAATCACCCTTAAAAACTAGGCTAGTTAAGATTGAATTGACAAAATAATATTTTCTCAAAAAAAGTATTTTCTGAAATTGTACACTAAAGTGAATTGGTATTGTATAGTGAAGACACGAAACGGAATTTAGAGCCCCTATAACTAGGCTATCTACATGAGATGTAGACATATAACGGAGCTAAAATCCCCCTAAAAACTAGGCTAGTTAAGATTGAATTGACAAAATAATATTTTCTCAAAAAAAAAAATCTGAGATTGTACACTAAAGTGAATTGGTCTTGTATAGTGGAGACACGAAACGGGATTTACAGCCCCTATAACTAGTCTATCTACACGAGATGTAGACATATAATGGAGCTAAAATCACCCTATAAACTAGGCTAGTTAAGATTGAATTGACAAAATAATATTTTCTCAAAAAATATTTTCTGAAATTGTACATTAAAGTGAATTGGTCTTGTATAGTGAAGACACGAAACGGAATTTAGAGCCCCTATAACTAGGCTATCTACATGAGATGTAGACATATATCGGAGCTAAAATCACCCTAAAAACTAGGCTAGTTAAGATTGAATTGACAAAATAATATTCTCTCAAAAAATATTTTCTGAGATTGTACACTAAAGTGAATTGGTCTTGTATAGTGGAGACATAAACCAGGATTTAGAGCCTCTATAACTAGGCTATCTACACAAGATGTAGAAATATAATGGAGCTAAAATCACCCTAAAAACTAGGCTAGTTAAGATTGAATTGACAAAATAATATTTTCTCAAAACATATTTTCTGAGATTCTACACTAAAGTGAATTGGTCCTGTATAGTGGAGACACGAAACGGGATTTAGATCCTCTATAACTAGGCTATCTACACGAGACGTTGACAAATAACAGAGCTAAAATCCCCCTAAAAACTAGGCTAGTTAAGGTGGAATTGACAAAATAATATTTTCTCAAAAAAAAAATGTTCTGAGATTGTACACTAAAGTGAATTGGTCTTGTATGGTGGAGACACGAAACGGGATTTAGAGCTCCTATAACTAGGCTATTTATACGAGACGTAGACATATAACGGAGCTAAAATCCCCCTAAAAACTAGGCTAGTTAAGATTGAATTGAGAAAATAATATTTTCACAAAAAAATATTTTCTGAGATTGTACACTAAAGTTAATTGGTCTTGTATAATGGAGACACGAAACGGGATTTAGAACCCCTATAACTAGGCTATCTACACGAGACGTAGACATATAATGGAGCTAAAATCTCCCTAAAAACTAGGCTAGTTAAGATTGAATTCACAAAATAATATTTTCTCAAAAAAATATTTTCTGAGATTGTACACTAAAGTGACTTGGTCTTGTATGGTGGAGACACGAAACGGGATTTAGAGCCCCTATAACTTGGCTATCTACACGAGATGTAGACATATAACGGAGCTAAAACCCCCCTAAAAACTAGGCTAGTGTTAAGATTGAATTGACAAAATAATATTTTCTGAGATTGTACACTAAAGTGAATTGGTCTTGTATAGTGGAGACACGAAACGGGATTTAGAGCCCCTATAACTAGGCTATCTACACGAGACGTAGACATATAACGGAGCTAAAATCACCCTAAAAACTAGGCTAGTTAAGATTGAATTGACAAAATAATATTTTCTCAAAAAAAATATTTTCTGAAATTGTACACTAAAGTGAATTGGTATTGTATAGTGAAGACACGAAACGGAATTTAGAGCCCCTATAACTAGGCTATCTACATGAGATGTAGACATATAACGGAGCTAAAATCACCCTTAAAAACTAGGCTAGTTAAGATTGAATTGACAAAATAATATTCTCTCAAAAAATATTTTCTGAGATTGTACACTAAAGTGAATTGGTCTTGTATAGTGGAGACACGAAAAGGGATGTAGAGCCCCTATAACTAGGCTATCTACATGAGATGTAGACATATAACGGAGCTAAAATCACCCTAAAAACTAGGCTAGTTAAGATTGAATTGACAAAATAATATTTTCTCAAAAAACATTTTCTGAGATTGTACACTAAAGTGAATTGGTCTTGTATAGTGGAGACACGAAACGGGATTTAGAGCCCCTATAACTAGGCTATCTACACGAGACGTAGACATATTTCGGAGCTAAAATCACCCTAAAAACTAGGCTAGTTAAGATTGAATTGACAAAATAATATTCTCTCAAAAAATATTTTCTGAGATTGTACACTAAAGTGAATTGGTCGTGTATAGTGGAGACACGAAACGGGATTTAGAGCCTCTATTACTTGGCTATCTACATGAGATGTAGACATATAGCGGAGCTAAAATCACCCTAAAAACTAGGCTAGTTAAGATTGAATTGACAAAATAATATTTTCTCAAAAAATATTTTCTGAGATTGTACACTAAAGTGAATTGGTCTTGTATAGTGGAGACACGAAACGGGATTTAGAGCCCCTATAACTAGGCTATCTAAATTAGATGTAGACATATAACGGAGCTAAAATCCCCCTAAAAACTAGGCTAGTTAAGATTGAATTGACAAAATAATATTTTCTCAAAACAAAAATTCTGAGATTGTACACTAAAGTGAATTGGTCTTGTATAGTGGAGACACGAAACGGGATTTAGAGCCTCTATAACTAGGCTATCTACACGAGACGTAGACATATAATTGAGCTAAAATCACCCTAAAAACTAGGCTAGTTAAGATTGAATTGACAAAATAATATTTTGTCAAAAAATATTTTCTGAGATTGTTCACTAAAGTGAATTGGTCTTGTATAGTGGAGACATAAAACAGGATTTAGAGCCTCTATAACTAGGCTATCTACACGAGATGTAGAAATATAATGGAGCTAAAATCACCCTAAAAACTAGGCTAGTTAAGATTGAATTGACAAAATAATATTTTCTCAAAAAATATTTTCTGAGATTGTACACTAAAGTGAATTGGTCTTGTATAGTGGTAACACGAAACGGGATTTAGAGCCCCTATAACTAGGCTATCTACACGAGATGTAGACATATAATGGAGCTAAAATCACCCTAAAAACTAGGCTAGTTAAGATTGAATTGACAAAATAATATTTTGTCAAAAAATATTTTCTGAGATTGTTCATTAAAGTGAATTGGTCTTGTATAGTGGAGACACGAAACGGGATTTAGAGCCCCTATAACTAGGCTATCTACATTAGATGTAGACATATAACGGAGCTAAAATCCCCCTAAAAACTAGGCTAGTTAAGATTGAATTGACAAACTAATATTTTCACAAAAAAATATTTTCTGAGATTGTACACTAAAGTTAATTGGTCTTGTATAATGGAGACACGAAACGGGATTTAGAGCCCCTATAACTAGGCTATCTACACGAGACGTAGACATATAATGGAGCTAAAATCTCCCTAAAAACTATGCTAGTTAAGATTGAATTCACAAAATAATATTTTCTCAAAAAAATATTTTCTGAGATTGTACACTAAAGTGACTTGGTCTTGTATGGTGGAGACACGAAAAGGGATTTAGAGCCCCTATAACTTGGCTATTTATACGAGACGTAGACATATAACGGAGCTAAAATCCCCATCAAAACTAGGCTAGTTAAGATTGAATTGACAAAATAATATTTTCTCAAAATAATATTTTCTGAGATTGTACACTAAAGTGAATTGGTCTTGTATAGTGGAGACATAAAACAGGATTTAGAGCCTCTATAACTAGGCTATCTACACGAGATGTAGACATATAATGGAGCTAAAATAACTCTAAAAACTAGGCTAGTTAAGATTGAATTGACAAAATAATATTTTCTCAAAAAATATTTTCTGAGATTGTACACTAAAGTGAATTGGTCTTGTATAGTGGAGACACGAAACGGGATTTAGAGCTCCTATAACTAGGCTATCTACACGAGATGTAGACATATAAAGGAGCTAAAATCACCCTAAAAACTAGGCTAGTTAAGATTGAATTGACAAAATAATATTTTCTCAAAAAATATTTTCTGAGATTGTTCACTAACGTGAATTGGTATTGTATAGTGGAGACACGAAACGGGATTTAGAGCCCCTATAACTAGGCTATCTACACCAGACGTAGACATATAACAGAGCTAAAATCACCCTAAAAACTAGGCTAGTTAAAATTGAATTGACAAAATAATATTTTCTCAAAAAATATTTTCTGAGATTGTACACTAAAGTGAATTGGTCTTGTATAGTGGAGACACGAAACGGGATTTAGAGCCCCTATAACTAGGCTATCTACACGAGATGTAGACATATAACGGAGCTAAAATCCCCCTAAAAACTAGGCTAGTGTTAAGATTGAATTGACAAAATAATATTTTCTCAAAAAAATATTTTCTGAGATTGTACACTAAAGTGAATTGGTCTTGTATAGTGGAGACACGAAACGGGATTTAGAGCCCCTATAACTAGGCTATCTACACGAGACGTAGACATATAACGGAGCTAAAATCACCCTAAAAACTAGGCTAGTTAAGATTGAATTGACAAAATAATATTTTCTCAAAAAAAATATTTTCTGAAATTGTACACTAAAGTGAATTGGTATTGTATAGTGAAGACACGAAACGGAATTTAGAGCCCCTATAACTAGGCTATCTACATGAGATGTAGACATATAACGGAGCTAAAATCACCCTTAAAAACTAGGCTAGTTATGATTGAATTGACAAAATAATATTCTCTCAAAAAATATTTTCTGAGATTGTACACTAAAGTGAATTGGTCTTGTATAGTGGAGACACGAAACAGGATGTAGAGCCCCTATAACTAGGCTATCTACATGAGATGTAGACATATAACGGAGCTAAAATCACCCTAAAAACTAGACTAGTTAAGATTGAATTGACAAAATAATATTTTCTCAAAAAACATTTTCTGAGATTGTACACTAAAGTGAATTGGTCTTGTATAGTGGAGACACGAAACGGGATTTAGAGCCCCTATAACTAGGCTATCTACACGAGACGTAGACATATTTCGGAGCTAAAATCACCTTAAAAACTAGGCTAGTTAATATTGAATTGACAACATATTATTTTCTCAAAAAATATTTTCTGAGATTGTACACTAAAGTGAATTGGTCTTGTATAGTGGAGACATAAAACAGGATTTAGAGCCTCTATAACTAAGCTATCTACACGAGATGTAGAAATATAATGGAGCTAAAATCACCCTAAAAACTAGGCTAGTTAAGATTGAATTGACAAAATAATATTTTCTCAAAAAAAGTATTTTCTGAAATTGTACACTAAAGTGAATTGGTATTGTACAGTGGAGACACGAAACGGGATTTAGAGCCCCTATAACTAGGCTATCTACACGAGACGTAGACATATTTCGGAGCTAAAATCACCCTAAAAACTAGGCTAGTTAAGATTGAATTGACAAAATAATATTCTCTCAAAAAATATTTTCTGAGATTGTACACTAAAGTGAATTGGTCTTGTATAGTGGAGACACGAAACGGGATTTAGAGCCTCTATTACTTGGCTATCTGCATGAGATGTAGACATATAGCGGAGCTAAAATCACCCTAAAAACTAGGCTAGTTAAGGTTGAATTGACAAAATAATATTTTCTCAAAAAAATATTTTCTGAGATTGTACACTAAAGTGAATTGGTCTTGTATAGTGGAGACACGAAACGGGATTTAGAGCCTATATTACTTGGCTATCTACATGAGATGTAGACATATAGCGGAGCTAAAATCACCCTAAAAACTAGGCTAGTTAAGGTTGAATTGACAAAATAATATTTTCTCAAAAAAATATTTTCTGAGATTGTACACTAAAGTGAATTGGTCTTGTATAGTGGAAACACGAAAAGGGATTTAGAGCCCCTATAACTAGGCTATCTACACGAGACGTAGACATATATCGGAGCTAAAATCACCCTAAAAACTAGGCTAGTTAAGATTGAATTGACAAACTAATATTTTCTCAAAAAAATATTTTCTGAGATTGTACACTAAAGTGAATTGGTCTTGTATAGTGGAGACACGAAACGGGATTTAGAGCCCCTATAACTAGGCTATCTACATTAGATGTAGACATATAACGGATCTAAACTCCCCCTAAAAACTAGGCTAGTTAAGATTGAATTGACAAAATAATATTTTCTCAAAAACAAAATTCTGAGATTGTACACTAAAGTGAATTGGTCTTGTATAGTGGAGACACGAAACGGGATTTAGAGCCTCTATAACTAGGCTATCTGCACGAGATGTAGACATATAACAGAGCTAAAATCACCCTAAAAATTAGGCTAGTTAATATTGAATTGACAAAATAATATTTTCTCAAAAAATATTTTCTGAGATTGTACACTAAAGTGAATTGGTCTTGTATAGTGAGACACGAAACGGGATTTAGAGCCCCTATAACTAGTCTATCTACACGAGATGTAGACATATAATGGAGCTAAAATCACCCTATAAACTAGGCTAGTTAAGATTGAATTGACAAAATAATATTTTCTCAAAAAATATTTTCTGAAATTGTACATTAAAGTGAATTGGTCTTGTATAGTGAAGACACGAAACGGAATTTAGAGCCCCTATAACTAGGCTATCTACATGAGATGTAGACATATATCGGAGCTAAAATCACCCTAAAAACTAGGCTAGTTAAGATTGAATTGACAAAATAATATTCTCTCAAAAAATATTTTCTGAGATTGCACACTAAAGTGAATTGGTCTTGTATAGTGGAGACACGAAAAGGGATTTAGAGCACCTATAACTAGGCTATCTACATGAGATGTAGACATATAACGGAGCTAAAATCACCCTAAAAACTAGGCTAGTTAAGATTGAATTGACAAAATAATGTTTTCTCAAAAAACATTTTCTGAGATTGTACACTAAAGTGAATTGGTCTTGTATAGTGGAGACACGAAACGTGATTTAGAGCCCCTATAACTAGGCTATCTAAACGAGACGTAGACATATTTCGGAGCTAAAATCACCCTAAAAACTAGGCTAGTTAAGATTGAATTGACAAAATAATATTTTCTCAAAAAATATTTTCTGAGATTGTACACTAAAGTGAATTGGTCTTGTATAGTGGAGACATAAAACAGGATTTAGAGCCTCTATAACTAGGCTATCTACACGAGATGTAGAAATATAATGGATCTAAAATCACCCTAAAAACTAGGCTAGTTAAGATTGAATTAACAAAATAATATTTTCTCAAAACATATTTTCTGAGATTCTACACTAAAGTGAATTGGTCCTGTATAGTGGAGACACGAAACGGGATTTAGATCCTCTATAACTAGGCTATCTACACGAGACGTTGACAAATAACAGAGCTAAAATCCCCCTAAAAACTAGGCTAGTTAAGATTGAATTGACAAAAAAATATTTTCACAAAAAAATATTTTCTGAGATTGTACACTAAAGTGAATTGGTCTTGTATAATGGAGACACGAAACGGGATTTAGAGCTCCTATAACTAGGCTATTTTTACGAGACGTAGACATATAACGGAGCTAAAATCCCCCTAAAAACTAGGCTAGTTAAGATTGAATTGACAAAAAAATATTTTCACAAAAAAATATTTTCTGAGATTGTACACTAAAGTGAATTGGTCTTGTATAAAGGAGACACGAAACGGGATTTAGAGCCCCTATAACTAGGCTATCTACACGAGACGTAGACATATAATGGAGCTAAAATCTCCCTAAAAACTAGGCTAGTTAAGATTGAATTCACAAAATAATATTTTCTCAAAAAAATATTTTCTGAGATTGTACACTTAAGTGACTTGGTCTTGTATGGTGGGGACACGAAACGGGATTTAGAGCCCCTATAACTTGGCTATTTATACGAGACGTAGACATATAACGGAGCTAAAATCCCCATCAAAACTAGGCTAGTTAAGATTGAATTGACAAAATAATATTTTCTCAAAATAATATTTTCTGAGATTGTACACTAAAGTGAATTGGTCTTGTATAGTGGAGACATAAAACAGGATTTAGAGCCTCTATAACTAGGCTATCTACACGAGATGTAGACATATAATGGAGCTAAAATCACCCTAAAAACTAGGCTAGTTAAGATTGAATTGACAAAATAATATTTTCTCAAAAAAAGTATTTTCTGAAATTGTACACTAAAGTGAATTGGTATTGTACAGTGGAGACACGACACGGGATTTAGAGCCCCTATAACTAGGCTATCTACACGAGACGTAGACATATTTCGGAGCTAAAATCACCCTAAAAACTAGGCTAGTTAAGATTGAATTGACAAAATAATATTCTCTCAAAAAATATTTTGTGAGATTGTACACTAAAGTGAATTGGTCTTGTATAGTGGAGACACGAAACGGGATTTAGAGCCTCTATTACTTGGCTATCTGCATGAGATGTAGACATATAGCGGAGCTAAAATCACCCTAAAAACTAGGCTAGTTAAGGTTGAATTGACAAAATAATATTTTCTCAAACAAATATTTTCTGAGATTGTACACTAAAGTGAATTGGTCTTGTATAGTGGAGACACGAAAAGGGATTTAGAGCCCCTATAACTAGGCTATCTACACGAGACGTAGACATATAACGGAGCTAAAATCACCCTAAAAACTAGGCTAGTTAAGATTGAATTGACAAACTAATATTTTCTCAAAAAAATATTTTCTGAGATTGTACACTAAAGTGAATTGGTCTTGTATAGTGGAGACACGAAACGGGATTTAGAGCCCCTATAACTAGGCTATCTACATTAGATGTAGACATATAACGGATCTAAAATCACCCTAAAAACTAGGCTAGTTAAGATTGAATTGACAAAATAATATTTTCTCAAAAACAAAATTCTGAGATTGTACACTAAAGTGAATTGGTCTTGTATAGTGGAGACACGAAACGGGATTTAGAGCCTCTATAACTAGGCTATCTACACGAGATGTAGACATATAACAGAGCTAAAATCACCCTAAAAATTAGGCTAGTTAAGATTGAATTGACAAAATAATATTTTCTCAAAAAATATTTTCTGAGATTGTACACTAAAGTGAATTGGTCTTGTATAGTGAGACACGAAACGGGATTTAGAGCCCCTATAACTAGTCTATCTACACGAGATGTAGACATATAATGGAGCTAAAATCACCCTATAAACTAGGCTAGTTAAGATTGAATTGACAAAATAATATTTTCTCAAAAAATATTTTCTGAAATTGTACATTAAAGTGAATTGGTCTTGTATAGTGAAGACACGAAACGGAATTTAGAGCCCCTATAACTAGGCTATCTACATGAGATGTAGACATATATCGGAGCTAAAATCACCCTAAAAACTAGGCTAGTTAAGATTGAATTGACAAAATAATATTATCTCAAAAAATATTTTCTGAGATTGCACACTAAAGTGAATTGGTCTTGTATAGTGGAGACACGAAAAGGGATTTAGAGCCCCTATAACTAGGCTATCTACATGAGATGTAGACATATAACGGAGCTAAAATCACCCTAAAAACTAGGCTAGTTAAGATTGAATTGACAAAATAATGTTTTCTCAAAAAACATTTTCTGAGATTGTACACTAAAGTGAATTGGTCTTGTATAGTGGAGACACGAAACGTGATTTAGAGCCCCTATAACTAGGCTATCTAAACGAGACGTAGACATATTTCGGAGCTAAAATCACCCTAAAAACTAGGCTAGTTAAGATTGAATTGACAAAATAATATTTTCTCAAAAAATATTTTCTGAGATTGTACACTAAAGTGAATTGGTCTTGTATAGTGGAGACATAAAACAGGATTTAGAGCCTCTATAACTAGGCTATCTACACGAGATGTAGAAATATAATGGATCTAAAATCACCCTAAAAACTAGGCTAGTTAAGATTGAATTAACAAAATAATATTTTCTCAAAACATATTTTCTGAGATTCTACACTAAAGTGAATTGGTCCTGTATAGTGGAGACACGAAACGGGATTTAGATCCTCTATAACTAGGCTATCTACACGAGACGTTGACAAATAACAGAGCTAAAATCCCCCTAAAAACTAGGCTAGTTAAGGTGGAATTGACAAAATAATATTTTCTCAAAAAAAAAATGTTCTGAGATTGTACACTAAAGTGAATTGGTCTTGTATGGTGGAGACACGAAACGGGATTTAGAGCTCCTATAACTAGGCTATTTTTACGAGACGTAGACATATAACGGAGCTAAAATCCCCCTAAAAACTAGGCTAGTTAAGATTGAATTGACAAAAAAAATATTTTCACAAAAAAATATTTTCTGAGATTGTACACTAAAGTGAATTGGTCTTGTATAATGGAGACACGAAACGGGATTTAGAGCCCCTATAACTAGGCTATCTACACGATACGTAGACATATAATGGAGCTAAAATCTCCCTAAAAACTAGGCTAGTTAAGATTGAATTCACAAAATAATATTTTCTCAAAAAAATATTTTCTGAGATTGTACACTTAAGTGACTTGGTCTTGTATGGTGGGGACACGAAACGGGATTTAGAGCCCCTATAACTTGGCTATTTATACGAGACGTAGACATATAACGGAGCTAAAATCCCCATCAAAACTAGGCTAGTTAAGATTGAATTGACAAAATAATATTTTCTCAAAATAATATTTTCTGAGATTGTACACTAAAGTGAATTGGTCTTGTATAGTGGAGACATAAAACAGGATTTAGAGCCTCTATAACTAGGCTATCTACACGAGATGTAGACATATAATGGAGCTAAAATAACTCTAAAAACTAGGCTAGTTAAGATTGAATTGACAAAATAATATTTTCTCAAAAAATATTTTCTGAGATTGTACACTAAAGTGAATTGGTCTTGTATAGTGGAGACACGAAACGGGATTTAGAGCTCCTATAACTAGGCTATCTACACGAGATGTAGACATATAAAGGAGCTAAAATCACCCTAAAAACTAGGCTAGTTAAGATTGAATTGACAAAATAATATTTTCTCAAAAAATATTTTCTGAGATTGTTCACTAAAGTGAATTGGTCTTGTATAGTGGAGACACGAAACGGGATTTAGAGCCCCTATAACTAGGCTATCTACACCAGACGTAGACATATAACAGAGCTAAAATCACCCTAAAAACTAGGCTAGTTAAAATTGAATTGACAAAATAATATTTTCTCAAAAAATATTTTCTGAGATTGTACACTAAAGTGAATTGGTCTTGTATAGTGGAGACACGAAACGGGATTTAGAGCCCCTATAACTAGGCTATCTACACGAGATGTAGACATATAACGGAGCTAAAATCCCCCTAAAAACTAGGCTAGTGTTAAGATTGAATTGACAAAATAATATTTTCTCAAAAAAATATTTTCTGAGATTGTACACTAAAGTGAATTGGTCTTGTATAGTGGAGACACGAAACAGGATTTAGAGCCCCTATAACTAGGCTATCTACACGAGACGTAGACATATAACGGAGCTAAAATCACCCTAAAAACTAGGCTAGTTAAGATTGAATTGACAAAATAATATTTTCTCAAAAAAATATTTTCTGAAATTGTACACTAAAGTGAATTGGTATTGTATAGTGAAGACACGAAACGGAATTTAGAGCCCCTATAACTAGGCTATCTACATGAGATGTAGACATATAACGGAGCTAAAATCACCCTTAAAAACTAGGCTAGTTAAGATTGAATTGACAAAATAATATTCTCTCAAAAAATATTTTCTGAGATTGTACACTAAAGTGAATTGGTCTTGTATAGTGGAGACACGAAAAGGGATGTAGAGCCCCTATAACTAGGCTATCTACATGAGATGTAGACATATAACGGAGCTAAAATCACCCTAAAAACTAGGCTAGTTAAGATTGAATTGACAAAATAATATTTTCTCAAAAAAACATTTTCTGAGATTGTACACTAAAGTGAATTGGTCTTGTATAGTGGAGACACGAAACGGGATTTAGAGCCCCTATAACTAGGCTATCTACACGAGACGTAGACATATTTCGGAGCTAAAATCACCCTAAAAACTAGGCTAGTTAAGTTTGAATTGACAAAATAATATTCTCTCAAAAAATATTTTCTGAGATTGTACACTAAAGTGAATTGGTCGTGTATAGTGGAGACACGAAACGGGATTTAGAGCCTCTATTACTTGGCTATCTACATGAGATGTAGACATATAGCGGAGCTAAAATCACCCTAAAAACTAGGCTAGTTAAGATTGAATTGACAAAATAATATTTTCTCAAAAAATATTTTCTGAGATTGTACACTAAAGTGAATTGGTCTTGTATAGTGGAGACACGAAACGGGATTTAGAGCCCCTATAACTAGGCTATCTACACGAGACGTAGACATATAACGGAGCTAAAATCACCCTAAAAACTAGGCTAGTTAAGATTGAATTGACAAACTAATATTTTCTCAAAAATATATTTTCTGAGATTGTACACTAAAGTGAATTGGTCTTGTATAGTGGAGACACGAAACGGGATTTAGAGCCCCTATAACTAGGCTATCTAAATTAGATGTAGACATATAACGGAGCTAAAATCCCCCTAAAAACTAGGCTAGTTAAGATTGAATTGACAAAACAATATTTTCTCAAAAAAAAAATTCTGAGATTGTACACTAAAGTGAATTGGTCTTGTATAGTGGAGACACGAAACGGGATTTAGAGCCTCTATAACTAGGCTATCTACACGAGACGTAGACATATAATTGAGCTAAAATCACCCTAAGAACTAGGCTAGTTAAGATTGAATTGACAAAATAATATTTTGTCAAAAAATATTTTCTGAGATTGTTCACTAAAGTGAATTGGTCTTGTATAGTGGAGACATAAAACAGGATTTAGAGCCTCTATAACTAGGCTATCTACACGAGATGTAGAAATATAATGGAGCTAAAATCACCCTAAAAACTAGGCTAGTTAAGATTGAATTGACAAAATAATATTTTCTCAAAAAATATTTTCTGAGATTGTACACTAAAGTGAATTGGTCTTGTATAGTGGTAACACGAAACGGGATTTAGAGCCCCTATAACTAGGCTATCTACACGAGACGTAGACATATAATTGAGCTAAAATCACCCTAAGAACTAGGCTAGTTAAGATTGAATTGACAAAATAATATTTTGTCAAAAAATATTTTCTGAGATTGTACACTAAAGTGAATTGGTCTTGTATAGTGGAGACACGAAAAAGGATGTAGAGCCCCTATAACTAGGCTATCTACATGAGATGTAGACATATAACGGAGCTAAAATCACCCTAAAAACTAGACTAGTTAAGATTGAATTGACAAAATAATATTTTCTCAAAAAACATTTTCTGAGATTGTACACTAAAGTGAATTGGTCTTGTATAGTGGAGACACGAAACGGGATTTAGAGCCCCTATAACTAGGCTATCTACACGAGACGTAGACATATTTCGGAGCTAAAATCACCTTAAAAACTAGGCTAGTTAATATTGAATTGACAAAATATTATTTTCTCAAAAAATATTTTCTGAGATTGTACACTAAAGTGAATTGGTCTTGTATAGTGGAGACATAAAACAGGATTTAGAGCCTCTATAACTAAGCTATCTACACGAGATGTAGAAATATAATGGAGCTAAAATCACCCTAAAAACTAGGCTAGTTAAGATTGAATTGACAAAATAATATTTTCTCAAAAAAAGTATTTTCTGAAATTGTACACTAAAGTGAATTGGTATTGTACAGTGGAGACACGAAACGGGATTTAGAGCCCCTATAACTGGGCTATCTACCACGAGAGGTAGACATATAATAGAGCTAAAATCACCCTAAAAACTAAGATAATTAACATTGAATTGACAAAATAATATTTTCTCAAAAACTATTTCTGAGATTGGACACTAAAGTGAATAGGTCTTGTATGGTGGAGACATAAAACGGGATTTAGAGCCTCTATAACTGGGCTATCTACACGAGAGGTAGACATATAATAGAGCTAAAATCACCCTAAAAACTAAGATAATTAACATTGAATTGACAAAATAATATTTTCTCAAAAACTATTTTCTGAGATTGGACACTAAAGTGAATTGGTCTTTTATGGTGGAGACATAAAACGGGATTTAGAGCCTCTATAACTGGGCTATCTACACGAGAGGTAGACATATAATAGAGCTAAAATCACCCTAAAAACTAGTCTAATTAACATTGAATTGACAAAATAATATTTTCTCAAAAACTATTTTCTGAGATTGGACACTAAAGTGAATTGGTGTTGTATGGTGGAGACATAAAACGGGATTTAGAGCCTCTATAACTGGGCT